>JAXIVJ010004017.1:0-32500 GCA_036785665.1 Chirona hameri
CTGCAGCGCAGTGATGCACTGCGGTACAGCCTACCCTGGGCACAGCCTACTCTGCACTGCGGCACAGCCTACTCTGGAGAGAAGAGGGAGATGATACCTAACCGCTGAAACTCCAGAAGAACCAGTCTTCCCGATCCCGATTACTGGCAGAGCCAAAGGTGCTCACCCACAGCGTCGAGTCAGTTTAGTGAACTTTGTCAAACTATTGTTTTTTTTTGTATTACGGACATGTCAGAAAAAGGCATGCAAGTCGGATTACATAACATCGTGCAAATGAACAGCGACTATTTACAGGGTAGCGTCAGCAGCGTCACAAAAGAAGTCTGGGATGGTTCAGTCTGGGATGGTTCAGTCTGGGATGGTTCAGTCTGGGATGGTTCAGTCTGGATGGTTCAGTCTGGGATGGTTCAGTCTGGGATGGTTCAGTCTGGGATGGTTCAGTCTGGGATGGTTCAGTCTGGGATGGTTCAGTCTGGGATGGTTCAGTCTGGGATGGTTCAGTCTGGGATGGTTCAGTCTGGGATGGTTCAGTCTGGGATGGTTCAGTCTGGGATGGTTCAGTCTGGGATGGTTCAGTCTGGGATGGTTCACGCCAACCTCCAGATAAATTATGAACCGACGCCTCTCCACGCAGCAGTGCCATCTGTTAACAGTATACGTCCCGCAGAAGGCAGGGGGGGGGGTGACTCTGCGCTGCCGCCTCACCTCCTGGACGGTCCCACAGCGGGAGTCTATGGGAAGGGTGAGCTGCAGCTGGGAGCGGCCGTCTCCGAGGCTGAAGCAACTCAGAGGGCTGCCCATGACGAACACCCGACCCTGGAACGGCCGGCTGAAGTGCAACGACACGACCATGTCCCGCTGGCTGCACTCCACCCGAACTGAAACCAGGACAACAGAACACACACTGAAACCGGGACCACCATGTCCCGCTGGCTGCACTCCACCCGAACTGAAACCAGGACAACAGAACACACACTGAAACCGGGACCACCATGTCCCGCTGGCTGCGCTCCACCCGAACTGAAACCAGGACAACAGAACACACTGAAACCGAAACAACAAAACACAATAAGACCAGCGCAGAACACCAGCACTGCTCACCAGCACACCAGGCGTCGGCACCAAACATGAACAGAGGTACCAAACTGGCAATGCAACCTCAAAGAACCTGGAGTAGAAGCCCAATGATAGAATCTTACACGGAAATGAAAATACACATTTTGACAAAACAACCACAGGAGTCGCAAAGAACTTTTTAAAGAGAATAGAGAAAAAAGAAAAAGAAAATAGATTATAGAAAAATAAGTGACTGTTTAAAGAGAATAGTTCACCTTTAACATTTTTTTGTTAACTGAGATAGCATAATTGTAGAACAGGTCGACAAATGACTTGCAGTGAACAATTTCATCGCCACGCTAAGTAATTTTAACACAGAACCTAAATTAAGAATCGGTTTCGGACCTACGAAACTTCATCGGTATTGTGACGTCATACCCGCTGACGTCAGATTTGTGTCATACGCAGATTCCGCTGCAAACTAGCCGTAACCAGGGTAAGTTGAGCCGTAACCATGACAGTGTTCGCGTGTATTTTATAGTAACCGTGAAACTGCGGTGGGTTCCGAGAAACCAGCGATTTTTGTGAAGTAGAAATATTGTATCGAAACATTCAGAAACTCAAGCAACGCGTCCTATTTTACGTACTATATGTCATTAGTCCGCTATTATTGTGTGCAATAGCTTCCATATATGAACTGCCATATGCATGCCGTCATACAATGCCATTAATTTTGTTGAAGCCATGAAGGAGAACAGAGAAAGATACTCATTTTTCGACGGATATCTATCAATCGTCCGAACAAATGTTATATTCGTTTTTTAGCTCAAAATACCCCGTAATATAGCCAAATTTCAAGACAACTTCGAAGGTGACCTATTCGGTATTCCCTTTAATAAAGCCAGTGCAGGGTCATTACTAGAATGGCATGTTCTGTTAGGATTACTTACCATGACTGCGTCTTGAGGTTTGCCGTATCTGGTATCACCCACTATGCACTTTATACGCACTTTACAGGCAGAGTGGCCAGTACAGTCAGTAGACAGTACGCACCATCTTTGCAGAGTGTCTGCTGGGAGAAGACGGTGCCCGGCGCGGACTGGAGCGCCGTCAGAGGCAGACTGGTGGTGTCCTCACTGCTTAGAGAACACTCCTGACGACGTCCGTTATAGCTGAAACTCTGACAACTGCGAGAAACACACACACCACATTAAGCAGCATATCCTTCTGGGGTCAAAGACGCTAAGTGGAGCTTTGGCCCTGTTCCAAGGACATAATAGAGGCCATGTTACAGCTATGGTAGGGCTCTACCGGGGAACCGAACCCCGTTCGCTGGCCCAGGAAGCAGTGTTATTACCCTGCTCCAGTTTACTAACCGTATTGTAAGCCGTGGTTGCGCAGCTACAGCTACTTTACTGGTGAATGCTAACCAATGGTTACCTACTGCTCAACGGCACCACATTTGGATGGTAACCAGCAGTAAGGGAGCCCGATGACCGTTAACGTGTCAGCCAGTTAACGTGGCTACTTCGCGGCAAAATAATGCATTTTACAATGCTCGCTGGCAACAAGGGCGTAGGCAAGGGGGGCCCAAGGGGGCCATGCCCCCCCCCCCCCCCCCCCCCCACCCCTGGGGCCGAAGGCCCCAGTGTTTTTGATGGTGTCAGGCGCCCGCAAAACGCCTTACGTCGCCATAAAAGAACGCCCACGAACCGAGCAAAAGATCGTAACACGAATAAATAACAGCACTTGCTTGTCTGTTAAAGGCATGTATATGTAAATACGTAAAAGGGGCCCAGCCAGTGTGTATAGGGCCCTTTAACAGCTTTTAAAGGGCCCTACCGATATGCAGAGGGCCCCAGTCGGCATTTAGAGGACCCCTTCCGGTTGCAAAGGGCCCTCTGCCGGCCTTTATAGGGCCCTGCCGATCTGGAGAGGGTCCCTGCGATCTGTAGAGGGCCCTCTGCCGGTCTTTAGAGGGCCCTGCCGATCGTAGATCGCCCTGCCAATCTGTAGAGGGCCTCTGTCGGCATTTAGAGGGCCCTGCCGACCTGTATACGGCCCTCTTTCAGTCTTTAGGGTCCCTGTTGATCTGCAGTGTCCCAGCCAATCTGTAGAGGGCCCTCTGCTGGCCTTTAGAGGGCCCTGCCGGCCATTAGTGGGCCCTGCCGATCTGTAGATCGCCTTGCCTGCCTGCCGGCCTTTAGAGGGTCTCTACCGGCATTTAGAGGGCCCTGCCGACCTGTAGACGGCCCTCTTTCAGTCTTTAGGGTCCCTGTCGATCTGCAGTGTCCCAGCCAATCTGTAGAGTGAGCATAGAGGGCCCTCTGCCGGTCTTTAGAGGGCCCTGTCGATCTGCAGATGGCCATCTGCCGGCCTTTAGAGGCCCCTGCCGATCTGTAGAGGACTCTATGCTGTCCTTTAGAGGGTCCTGTGGTGATAGAGGTGGTCTGCCGGTCGAGCGCCGGTGAGGTTCTCGAAGGAAGACCAGTGAAAGTTCTCATTGTTTTTCAGTGTATGCTAGTAACGTCTGAGAGGAGTACAAGGCTTTGGTAATGTAGGCTTTGACTTTGAATCGAACTCGGGCTGCCACTACCAGGAAAGGTCAGAAGCCCAGCGCTCTCCCACTGAGCTACAGGGGCGGACAAATCGCTCGTTTCCGCACTATCGAAGGCTTTTTAATATTAGTGTCATAATTCCTACCCCAGAATCCAGATCACTGCATAATAATTTAGATGGGGCGGAAGTAATCATTGTACTGCAATAAAAGTTGCTGTGAGGATAAATAAAGCTTGGATATTCCGATAACTCCTATATATTACGGCTTATCACACATATTACACTATATATATGACTATTCCATTTACGATTTTCATCTACAAGAACTCCTAAGTATTTAATGCATGGGTTTATCGTGATTGGTGTATCATTTAATAGTATGTCAAGATCTTGTCACGTCACTGATCTTGAATATATTTGGTAATTTGTCTTTGATGCATTTAGTGATAATATACGTACATGGAACTCGTTATTTTTTTAATTAATTCATTAATCTTTATTTGCGGCTCTTCAACATTTCTAGCTTGAATATAAATTGCCGTGTATCATCAGCAAATAAGTAAAAGGTGCCTATTTCTGTTGTATTGCTGATGTCATTAATATAGAGAATAAATAAAAAAGGACCTAAAATTGAACCCTGTGGGACGCCAATGTTCATCATTTGCTTCTTAGATGCAGCCTCATCTATTATTGCCGTTTTATGCCTCTTATTAATATATGACTCTATCGTGTTGTAGAAACCCCTCGTATCACAATGCGGTGTATTTTTTTCTCAGGAGAATTGCCAAGCAAACTGTATCCAAAGCTTTCTGTAAATCAAGATTGAGCATGTTATTTCGTTATATTGTAGATATTTTGTCAACTTCATCGTACATTTGAACAATCGGCATGTACGTACTGTATTGTTTCCTGAATCCGAATTGAAGAAGATTCAGGCTAATATTTGCATTAACCCGCACCCCGCTGGAGGTGGCAGAATCTGCCCCCCCCCCCTCCCGGGTTTTCTCAATAACTTGAGAATAAAAATGATAGATATCGACGTCAATCCTTCAGTACCTTATGCTGCATCAATTCTACGTCTTATTACAACATTTCAATGAAAATGGTGGATTACTTTGGGAGATAATGACGTTTTAATCACGTCATGTCATGTAATTTTTGGTGGAAAAACAGTACATGCTTGAAAAATCATAGAAATTCGAGTTTTGACGAAAATTGCAAGTAAAAAAAGTGAAACAAGGAAATGACAAAATATTAAAAATGTCTATCTCGGATTTGCGAAATTTTGTGTTTTTCACTCACAAAAATGGGAAAAAAATAAACTGGTTTGTCGCTGTCGAAATCTTATTTGTTGTTGTTTTACAACATACAACGTACTGTACTGTTCGAATAATGTGGGCCCCCTTGGCTACGAGGCCCCTCTGATCCCATTTCCCCCCCCCCCCCCCTGGGCGAAATTCTCCCTACGCCCCTGGCTGTCAATATCACGATTAATTGTTCCCCTGCGTGGTGACTCGACCCCGGGGGCAAGAAGGTTGCGCTCGTGAACGGGCAGTGTGACACTTTGAACTGCACACAGCCGCTAAGAGAGATCACGATCGTTGATCGAACGAGCGAGACACTGACTTGAACGCTCTCTCGGCGTGGCAGAGCCGTTCGCACGTCTCCTTGTTGGCCACCCGCGTCACACGACGGTCACGGTAGGGCAGAGCCTTGTCATCCGTGTCCTGAAACTCGCAGCCAGAAACCACTGAGGAAAAACAAACACAGACACACACGTTATACCCTCAGAACCAAAATGGTATACGTATATATAAGTACGTTAATATTGTCCAAACCGATAACGTTGTTTCTTGCATATGATATAATGTGAATATAAACATGAAACTGTTTCATGATTATATTCACATTATATTATAAGCAAGTAAACATGTAAATAACCCATCGTCACGTGTCGGTGCTATATGTATGTACGTATGTATGTATGTATGTATTCGTAAAAATATCCACATCGTGGCTCTTCCGATTTCAGAGTCAATACAGTAAACACAATTATAAAAGCACAAATCAATAAACACGTTTAAAATAACTACACTCCATCACCCTTTAGCCATTTCAGTACACCCGCGTGAAAAAGACCAGTCGACTCGACAATCCTAAGCTGAGCTGGTAGACGGTTCCAGGCGGTGGTATTGTAGATATAGGGTATCTTTCTCTACATATTGTATCTTTCCAGGCATTGATTTCCCCATGTACTACCTATCATATTACAAATTGCAGCTTGCAATATGTCTATGCACCTTGGTTATAAAGGTAAGTCTAAATATTATATATCGTTTTGAACCTTCGTTAGACTTTGCAATTTTTGAACTATCACAATTTTGCAGCACATGCCAGTGTTTTAACAAACTTCATGATTTTTTTTTTATATATCAAAATAGCCATATTAAATATATCTGTGTAATATATTGAATATGTCGATTCGTGTCATTCGTGCCATTCGTGTCATTTGTACAAAATGTAAGAATGATCGGACATTCTTGAGGCAGCCAGTGTAATATAATTGGAATAAATGGAATCGGATTGGGAATCAAGGTTTTTAGGTGCCCAAGAAGCGGATGCGTAATCGATTCCTCTAATAAAATATATATTGGAATCGGAATCGGACTTGATTCCGCTGAAGCGGAGTCAAGCGCAAGTCTGCTGGAGGGTAACCGAGGTCGGCTTGAGGGGGCCTTTGATCGGCCTTAGAGGGACCTCAGTCGGCCTGAGAGGGCCCACGACAGATTTGACCCACCCTGGGAAGGTGGGTTCGAGACGCTTCAGCGCTCGCTATTTGCTCCTGGCGAAGATGACCTGCGGCCGGTTCTCAGTCGTTAGAGGACGTTCAATTTTCGCCTCTAAATTCTGCCGGTGACTGACATTGCGCGATCGGATGGTGGGGCCAGGGCCCGCCCAACAAGCTTGGGTCCTGATCTCGGAAATCCATCCTATCAAAACATTTATAACACAAAACAAAACAAAACTTAAAAAAAGGTCGGTCGTAGGCTGGGCCAAAAACTTTGGTTTGAGACGACGCAAGGCAAGGCAAAACGCATGTGACTGTTTATTTTTGAGAACTGATTTAAAACAAACTACTTTGTACCTAATCCTTATATTTTCTCTTACAAACATCAAATGCATCATTTTTGTTGTCGATTTCAGTCGTTTGGGGAAGCCATGGCGCTGATATTAACCCCCTTGGACCCGTCTTTGTTCGGCCCCCCCAATCGTTTTGAAAAATCGACCCCGCTAGGGTTGTACTTATTATTTGTTACCTCTCCCCTGTTCAACAAGCTTTCGCTGACGCTCCACCCTCCCGCTCAATAACTTTTCGCTGACGCCCCACCCTCCCGCTCAACAACTTTTCGCTGACGCTCACCCCCCCCCCCCGCACCCGGTCAACAACTTTTTGCTGACGCTCACCCCCCCCCCCCCCCCCCTCCGCACCCGGTCAACAACTTTTCGCTAACGCTCCACCCGCCCCCCCCCCCCGGTCAACAACTTTTCGCTGACGGCGACCACTCGGCTCGATCTCGTCCTCCGCCCCCCCCCCCTCACCAATTTCAAAGGCGTGGCGGAGCACCTGGCCATGACATTGCACTGGAGTTCGCAGTAACTTCGGGTAGTCCAGTACTGGTTGCACATCATGTAATCTACCAATGCCGCGCGATGGTGTCATACGATGGAGCGGCGCGATACTGTCATACGATGGAGCGGCGCGATGTTATCATACGATGGCGCGGCGCGATGGTGTCATACGATGGCGCGGCGCGATGTTATCATACGATGGCGCGGCGCGATGGTGTCATACGATGGCGCGACGCGATGGTGTCATACGATGGAGCGGCACGATGTCGTCATACGATGGAGCGGCGCGATGTTATCATACGATGGAGCGGCACGATGTCGTCATACGATGGAGCGGCGCGATGGTGTCATACGATGGCACGGCGCGATGTTGTCATACGATGGAGAGGCGTGATATTGTCATACGATGGAGAGGCGTGATATTGTCATACGATGGAGTGGCGCGATGTTATCATACGATGGAGCGGTACGATGCTGTCATACGATGGAGCGGCGCGATGTACCATGGAGAGAGATCTGACCTGGGGCGCACTGATTCTCCATATAGTCGGTGCCGACGATGACCTCGAGGTCATCAGGCCTGGAGCGGCGGTTATCCCGGGACTGGACACACGTGTGGTGACCCACAGAGTACTCAGCCGACCTGGCGGCAACAACCATCATACAACCATCATCTGCCACACGTCACTGCACTGCCGACCCATTTAGCCGGCCGATTTTCCTAGAACACGGTAACTCACGATCCCGTATGATCAGCAGCACAATGTACAGCATTGCCAACGACAGCTGTTAACTGGGAGCAGCACTGATTTAAATACTGCAGAAAATATGTGACCGACCTTCACTGTTTGGTGATGTGACGTGGCGCTGTTACTGACCTGCACGGCAGCTGGATGTGGTGATGTGACGTGGTGATGTGCCGTGGTGATGTGACTGACCTGTACGGCAGCTGGACGTGGCTATATGACGTGGCGATGTGCCGTGGCGCTGTGACTGGCATGTACGGCAGTTGGATGTGGTGATGTGACGTGGTGATGTGGCGCGGTGATGTGCCGTGGCGCTGTGACTGGCATGTACGGCAGTTGGATGTGGTGATGTGACGTGGTGATGTGGCGCGGTGATGTGCCGTGGCGCTGTGACTGGCATGTACGGCAGTTGGATGTGGTGATGTGACGTGGTGATGTGGCGCGGTGATGTGACGTGGTAATGTGACGTGGTGATGTGCCGTGGCGCTGTGACTGGCATGTACGGCAGTTGGATGTGGTGATGTGACGTGGTGATGTGGCGCGGTGATGTGACGTGGTGATGTGACGTGGTGGTGTGGCGTGGTGATATGTCGATGTGATGTGGCATGGTGATGTGACGTGACGTTGTGACTGACCTGCACGGCAGCTGGACGTTCTTGAGGCAGAGCTCCTCACACTCCTCACGGCTGCGGATCCAGTCGGTGACGATGTCGTTGTGGCCCTTCAGTCTCATGTTCGGCACGCGGTCGAATGCCCACATTCCCCTGCACATCTCCTCTGTGACAAAACCACACAGAAGTATTCGCAGATTTCAGAGTCCTGTTAAACTATGCCAACGGGCAATGCCGTGCTTTAAATGCATGCCATTGCGCATGGCATTTCATTAAATGCATTAAATGCAACACTTATGCTGGCGCACTCTCAATGCATGAGTTATGACTGATAATCACTTAAAATAAATGTAATCACTACTGAACTGATGCAGGTCAAAAAGTGAAAAGTATTTTTCCACCGGGGCAGCGCGCACCCCTTACCCCGCGAATTATTGGGGGTATATTCCATAACGCGACTTACTGGGGGGGGGGGGGGGGCTATGTTTTGCCCCCCCCCCCCCCCCTCGTATCTCCGGAACTACTGGACCGTTTGTAAAATGCAAACGGTATTCGATAGCCCTGGGAAATTTATCGAGGGAAACATAATATTGTTGACCTCAGGGTCACTGATGACGTCACAGGTCAGGTCAAGTACAAAATGTTTGACCGTGTCAAAAGGTCTCGATGGATGGAATTGTCGCGCAAAATTGCGATATTAAACGCAGTCGATAAATCGGTATGATTCGTGTGTCTGGGACTTCTAAGTACCATTCTAAGCTATTTATGACCTTGGGTCAGGTCAAGGTCATCTAAGGTCACGAGATCAAACTGCAGATTACGGTCATTAAGCGTTGTAACACATGTTTATGGGTTTGTTTTTAGTCTAGAACGCGAAAAATTACCTTAGAACATTGTTTGTTCCATATAAATCGAAGTAAAAAGCAAAAACGGAAATGCATTGTGTATGCATAGTAATGCTGTGAGAGGTGGTCGATTTTTGTCATTTAAAAGTCATAAGTCAGTCA
Source organism: Chirona hameri (assembly GCA_036785665.1). Classification (NCBI taxonomy): domain Eukaryota; kingdom Metazoa; phylum Arthropoda; class Thecostraca; order Balanomorpha; family Balanidae; genus Chirona; species Chirona hameri. Next base: position 9,610 of record JAXIVJ010004017.1, read on the forward strand.
TTTTTGAAGATATTAACTTCAAATTTGGTACACATATTCACCGAACACGTCTCGATCACATATATTCCGTTTTTTGGATAATTCTGTTTTTTTAAACAAGAAATATTTTGTTTGGATTTCTCAAAATTTTGAATAAAAAACGCAAAATTCTGAGATCGCAGTATGATAGCCAGATCTATTGTCAGTAATTTAATTTAAGACAATTAAATTTATCTCAAATATTGTACCTTTCACAGCATTTTCCGAAAACCATTATTTGTCAACAAAAACCGAAGAACATGACATCACTCTGACGTCATTTCAGGTTGACCTATCATAACCTCATCTTTTTCCTTTAGCCAACGTGTGTAGACTTGATGTAAAAGAAGGTACTGCAAGTTTAGTGACGATACTGGTGTTGGTTTAGGAGTTATTGCAACATAACGGGAGGGGGGGGGGGGGCAAAAAATAGCCCCCCAAGTAAGTCGCGGGTTAAGATTTGTATGAGCTATGCTACTATATTTGGGCGATATTGGGTAAATAATGCTAATGAAAGGAACCATTATTTAATTATTCTCCTAATACAAATGCACGTTTAACCATCGGCAAGTTGATGCATTTAGAAAATAAAGATAATTCAAAAGATACATATTGGGCGCTTTTCCCCGACCCCGCGACAAAGCGCCCCTGCCTTGAGGTAAACGCTTCCTGTGCATTTCTGGTTGGGGTTAACCCGCCATTGACTGGGGGGGGGGGGCTTTAACGCCCCCTGATGAATTTTAGTAATAGCTCAAACACAATAGCGCTATCAATGTGAAACTTCGGGTACCTTCTTCTAAATAACTTTTACGTCTTCTGTGAAAAAAATCAAGCAATTTCGTCGAACAAATTTCGAATTATATCGAATTTAGTGACGTCACTAGACACGAGTTTTACACCCAAATCATATAAAATATAACAGACCGTACAAATGCCATATTTTGTACAAACTGCAAGCACAAAACGTCAAAAGATAGCAAATGGCAAGGGCTACAACATGGCTATCTCGAATGTGCGAAAATGTTTATTTTTGACAGCCAGAATTCAAAAAACGTTTTTTTTGGGGGGGGGGGGAAATACCCACAAAACCAAATTGTTCAAAGATATTCAAAAAGCCGGAATATATGTCCGAGACCCCACATATGGGAAACTACCATACCAAATTACAGAATGATATCACCAAAGTTTTTAAATGCCCACAAATCAAATTTTTCAAAGATATTAAAAAACAGAATATATGTCAGATAACGACACATGGGCAACTACCATACCAAATTTCAAAATTATATCATCTTTTTTGACTGACAGCATATAAAGTATAGGTAAATCATGACGTCATATTTTGAAATTGCGTTTTTGGGCTTTTATTGACCAGATACAAACAAATAAATGCCAGCACTGCATTTTTTTTTGTATAGATAAAACTGATATAGAAACATGTTTTGTTCATTTCGATTTATCAATTTCAAATTTTGACCTTCAGTGACCTGAACTTGACCTGAACTTGACACTAACTTCCCGTAAATGAAGTCAGGTGGTAAAATGACTAACACTATCGAATTCTACGCGCAAAAGCATCCATAAAACATGTGCTGCATGACTTCCGTAGATATTTTGTGTGTAGTGATCTTTTGTGACCTAACCTTGACCTTGAGCTTTTCCAACAATCTCACTTAAGCTCATGTGGGATATGTATCATACCTTTGACAGCACTTTGGGTGATTATAGGCGCAATGTAAGGCCATGTATGGCAAGTATTGTCCACAAACTCAAATACCTCGATTTTGACGTTTTACTTGACCGTGACCTGACATGTAACCTTAATTTGAAATTGTTAAGTTTGCGTTAGGTATATCTCATTGAGCGCTTTCGAATGCGGCCTTGCGCGTCCCGCTGCGATCATTGGTTCTGAGGATACCAGGGAGGCTAACCCCCCTCCCCCAGTGAGTCGTGTTACAGAATATACCCCAGTGACTGCCGGGTTAATTAATTTAACCTCATTTGTATTTTTAATTTATTTTAACTCAAATTGTCCCAATGGCCCGGTAACCAGTTGCCGTATTACCCCGCAGCACCCATATTGGTACGGTCCAATGGCTGTTAGCATGACTGCATCAGGATTGTGTGAAAACCAAAAGACAATAATCTGTGAATGATATTGGCCCCTTATCGGAACAGGTGACGATAGGACACATTAGGACGTGCCAACGGGAATGGGATGGCACACCTGTCATTACTAAATTACTACGACCAACGGGCGAGGGATGGCGCCCTGTCATTACTTGTGATTGTAGAGGGCGGCGCAAGGCGTTAGAAATACATGATCACTGATCATTGCCAGAATATCAATAAACTACAAACGACGTAACTTAAAACTATCTCCACCTTTGTCAAACAAAATATTAGATTAAACTATCTATTAGTTAGGTCGCAAATAATCGGAAATAATAAAACACTTATCACAAATGACAACGCGCAGGCCAGTAAGTAACCTCGCCAGCAAACATTCACGCTCATTGTTAGTTTCCATGTTCAACATGCTCAAGTTTTACATTAAAATAATGTCTTAAAAAACTCTTACAGCGTTGTCACGGGACGTGATGCTGAACCTGGAAAAAACGACGCCAGTTCATTTTGCGCCCTCTCTGAGATGACGCTGTCGTCTGTGGTCAAGGTCATTGCATTTCCGAGATGTTACCATCGGGCGAATTACCCCGGGGTGCGCTTTTCCCCGATCTACCCTACGATTGAATGAAACTTAACCTAGTGTTACATATTTCCCCTAGACAATGTTAAGTACCTCCAGGCAAGACCTTGTTTTGTGTCAACACCACATGAGTCCATAAGCCGCTGGCCGCCTGAGAGGTTCTGGCTCCTATAACAAATCCCGGACTACCATCGGTTCAGGCTAACCTTAGCCTGCTACTCGTCACGCCGGGCTGCATCATGGCGCAGAGCTCACCGACGCCGCTGAGGCAGACTTTCTGGAAGTAGGCGCAGAGCTGGTCCGGCACGAGCTCGCCGCCGTCTGTACGGGGGCTCTCCTGCAGCCGGTGGTACCTCTCCGACTGGCCGCGGTACTCCACACCTACTCCCATACAGTCCGGGTCGCTGGAGCACTGCCGACAGCCAGAGAAGTGGTCAGCTGAAGCGGCGTCCCAGCGCTGATTCCACGGGGTTATACCGCCAGAGGGACAACAGACGTGCACAGAATTCCTGCCTCACCGCCCCAACGCTGATACTTAAAGGAAATAGTTCACCTAGGAATTTTTTACCGAACACGATTTGATTATATTTTTTAATACAATTTCTTTTTATATTGTCAAAATATTGGCCTTATATCGCGCCGATTCAGGACAGAAGGCCGTAAATTTGTATTGTTTATCAAAACTATATGCATATTCTCTGAGTCAGAGTCCTGACGTCACGCGAATGTAAAAAAAATTGTTCAGCCAATCAGATTCGAAAGTAGTCGCGTAAGAATAGTTTCGCATTGGAAATGAGCCAACCGGCGGCCGGCGGTTCGCTTGCTAGCACTAGCTACAAGCTGATTGGCTGATGGTATAGCCTCTGCCCGGGCTAGAACCAGTACAACATTCTTTCGCCAGCACCGCATTCCTTCGCCAAAAAAAAATATATTCGGCTGGAGAGTCTTTTCAGTCAAGAAAACTTGCAGATAGGGGTTTTCCAACACGGGCTACAAAACTGCTATCTCAGCTTAAAACTAATGTTGACGGTGAACTATTTCCTTTAACATATATTTGATCAAATACAATCGCTGCATCGCAATGGGGCAGAGAAGGCAATGGTTCCCCGACTACTATTTTGCGTATTGTCCATGGTTAAATAAAATTTATACAGCATATAATAAATGCGACAAGCGTGAAGAGCACGTGATTCAAATATATGAAATGAATCGCTTAAGAGGAACCCAAAGCTTCATGTACCACCCCAGCGCGTGAAGTGGTGTTAGACGTTACCTGGGTCAGGGCGGCCATTGTTCCACCCTTCTCCATCTTGTTGGGGGGCATTGGTGAGCGGCCTGCAGGATCGTACCGCATATTCACGACCTTCTCGAAGGTCGGCCGCTCCGGACAGCGGCGCACGTCGGGGCGTGGCTTCAGGCGATCTCGGTCCCTGTCACGGTCCCTGTCTGTCCCAGGATAGCGGCCCCTGTCTGTCCCAGGATAGCGGCCCCTGTCTGTCCCAGGATAGCGGCCCCTGTCTGTCCCAGGATAGCGGTCCCTGTCTGTCCCAGGATAGCGGTCCCTATCTATCCCATCACTGGCGCCCCCTCTCCTTTCACCGTGTCTCCGCCCATCATCAAAGCCACCGCGGCCTCGACTCCCAGGATAACTTCCGGTATTGTACGGGTATCCCCCACTGTTACCGCGATGTTTGCTCCCGTCATTAGGAAATCGTTGTTCGAAATCAGGCTGGCCCGCATTTTTCTCTTCAGACTCGGGGAATTGTCCGTAATCGTCCGGATATCGGCCTCCCCCAGAGAATTGTCCATGACCACCTACAAATTCATCGCGGGTGTCGAGGTGTCTGTCCCAGGGTGCCCCTCCCCTGGCAGGGAGCCTGCGGTCAGCGTTATTAGCCAACTGCCCATCCCTGCGAGAGACGGCCGTGTCACGGGGAAGCTGTCCGGTCCGATCACGGAAGGCCGTGTCACGGGGCAGCTGTCCGGTCCGATCACGGAAGGCCGTGTCACGGGGAAGCTGTGCGGTCCGATCACGGTAGTCCGTGTCTGTCGGCCGACCAATCACGCGGTCTGCCCCAACAGAAGGTGACAATTAGCCGTTTTCACGAAGGATTTTGCGTTTGGGGCGATTGGGGCGTTTGGGGTAAATGGGTCTATAGCTCGTTGGAACACGGCTTTTCCCGGTGTTTTTTTGTATCAATCGCAACTTTATGAATTAATGCATTTTTCTGGAAATTCCATTTTAACGATAACACCATAGTTTACTTAAAATTAACAATTTCATCTTAAACTAGCTCTGGTGATGCCAGCCAGATGGCTGTGGCGGTTTGGGGCGTTTTGTGCAACTCCATCTTGGTCGAATCCCGGAAGTGCAGGGTTCGGGAAATTGTCATATTTTGCAACGACATGGTTTTCAGGAATAATAGCTTATTTCAATGAAAACTAGATGAATTAGTCCATTCATATTTTCAGTCATATTCACTTTTGAAAGCAAGGACTAATGATAATTAGCGATTTCTTTTTTTATAATTTGTTGTAAGATGACGGGAATGCTGGCTCCGGCTCTGCGCTGGCTCTGCGCAGGCGCCGCCGCCCGGTCACCATGGTGACGGGCCGGCCGGTCGCCTGACGCCACGTTGCACACGTGGCTCCGGCGACGGCCGGCTGGTCACCATGGCGACCAGCCGGCCGGTCGCCTGACGTCATGTTGCGCATGCGCAGAGCCGTGGCCTACGCCCAGCAATGGCGTCCGTTCGATCTAGAGCAGCCATTTTTGAGTTTTCAGTACCAGTGGCTGCAGAAAGCCCGCATGTTGCATGGGTTTATAAGTGCTTTTTGTGAGGTCTGCTCAGCTTTTTGTGAGATTCATCAATTAATCAATTAATAAAATAAAAAACATTCGGTGAGATTCGAAATGCGTAAGGATTGTCCCGGTTTTCGGAAACCAACGAAGTTACCGCTCTAAATTGGACGATCTCAGCGGGACGGAGCGACGTTGAATGAAGGCCTGCCTATGCTTTTGACATGTGATTGCATTTTTGATCATAACGTTATATTTCTTTGCCATTAATATCTTCAGTTTTGCCCTAACTAACTGTCAATTGCGTATTTTATTTAATAAAAAGCTGATCATCTAGTATACTTTTAGCCTCTTTTTAGGCATTTTCGGTATGTTTTTTTTAGAAGGAACTAACACAACCCAAAATTGCCAGATTTGCTCATGAATTTGAATATTCAAAACAAACTAACGGTAAATATTGCATTGTAAGAGCATATACTTATACATTAATTCATAAAATTATGATTGATAGCAAAAATCACCGGGAAAAGCCGTGTTCTTCCAAGCTATAGATCCATTTACCCCAAACGCCCCAATCGCCCCAATCGCCCCAAACGCCCCAATCGCCCCAATCGCCCAAACTCAAAATCCTTCGTGAAAACGGCTATTGAATGATCACTCACAGGAACTATTATTTGTGTATACATGACTGAAAACAACTAACAATGTAAAACCCTAGCTTATACATCGAGAAAACAGAATCAAATTTGACAGTCTACGCTGCAACTGTCCTTTGATAAGTATAAACAGTGCTTATGACGTTTAGCAAAGCAAAGGCGAAGTAAAGGAGCCGTTCTCCGGCTGAGCGTTTCGTTGGCTGCAGAGCCGGCGTGTGTCTCCCACCTGCGCAGTTGTTCTCGAAGTAGTCTGTTGAGGGATTGGGCTGGAGCTGCCGGCTGGCTGAGCTGCGGTCCCGCACGTTCAGGCGACATTCGGACCGCTCGTGGTCATAGTTCAGCGACCTGGCCAGCGGGGGACACAACGTGGTCATAGTTCAGCGACCTGGCCAGCGGGGGGACACAACGTGGTCATAGTTCAGCGACCTGGTCAGCGGGGGACACAACGTGGTCATAGTTCAGCGACCTGGCCAGCGGGGGACACAACGTGGTCATAGTTCAGCGACCTGGCCAGCGGGGGACACAACGTGGTCATAGTTCAGCGACCTGGCCAGCGGGGGGGCACAACGAGGTCATAGTTCAGCGACCTGGCCAGCGGGGGACACAACGTGGTCATAGTTCAGCGACCTGGCCAGCGGGGGACACAACGAGGTCATAGTTCAGCGACCTGGCCAGCGGGGGGGGGGGGGGCACAACGAGGTCATAGTTCAGCGACCTGGCCAGCGGGGGGACACAACGTGGTCATAGTTCAGCGACCTGGCCAGCGGGGGACACAACGTGGTCATAGTTCAGCGACCTGGCCAGCGGGGGGACACAACGTGGTCATAGTTCAGCGACCTGGCCAGCGGGGGACACAACGTGGTCATAGTTCAGCGACCTGGTCAGCGCGGGACACAGCAACGGTGTGGGTGGTACAGTGTGGGCTGCAGTGGTGGGTAAAAAGCAGTGGTAAGATGGTTAACATGGTAACAGCAGCACTGGTGAAAGATAAACATTGTTAAAGACAGGCTATATAAGTGATAAGTGATCATACTGTTTCCAAAACTGCTAAAAACGTATGCAAGATTGTTATATAAGATATATATGCTGTTATTTTCCCTATTCGCCGCTACTAACCTGCAGGTGAAGCTGCCTTCATTCAAACACGCCTCCTGGCACTGTACCAGGGTGACGGCAGTCAGCAGTTTCTCCTCCTGAAGTGGCAGCTCTCTGTGCAGGACCCGCTCGAACGTGTACAGTGTACCGCAGCCGGGGTCTGAGGGAACCACCGAAATCAAACGTGTACAGCGCACAGCAGCCGGGGTCTGAGGGAACCAACGAAACCAAACGTGTACAGCGTACCGCAGCCGGGGTCTGAGGGAACCACCAAAACCAAACGTGTACAGCGCACCGCAGCCGGGGTCTGAGGGTTCCACCAGAACCAGACATGTACAGGGCACCGCAGCCGGGGTCTGAGAGAACCACCAAAACCAAACGTGTACAGCGCACCACAGCCGGGGTCTGAGAGAACCACCAAAACCAAACGTGTACAGGGCGCCGCAGCCGGGGTATGAGGGAACCACCAAAACCAAACGTGTACAGGGCACCGCAGCCGGGGTCTGAGGGAACCACCAAAACGAAACGTGTACAGCGCACCGCAGCCGGGGTCTGAGGGAACCACCAAAACCAAACGTGTACAGGGCGCCGCAGCCGGGGTCTGAGGGAACCACCAAAACCAAACGTGTACAGGGCACCGCAGCCGGGGTCTAAGGGAACCACCAAAATCAAACGTGTACAGGGCACCGCAGCCGGGGTCTGAGGGAACCACCAAAACCAAACGTGTACAGGGCACCGCAGCCGGGGTCTGAGGGAAACACCAAAACCAAACGTGTACAGCGCACCGCAGCCGGGGTCTGAGAGAACCACCGAAACCAAACGTGTACAGCACACCGCAACCGGGGTCTGAGGGAACCGAAAACCGAAACCAAACGTGTAGGTACAGGGCACCGCAGCCGGGGTCTGATGGAACCACCAGAACCAAACGTGTACACTGTACAGCGCACCACAGCCGGGGTCTGAGGGAACCATCAAAACCAAACGTGTAGGTACGTGGCACCGCAGCCCGGGTCTGAGGGAACCACCGAAACCAAACGTGTACAGGGCACCGCAGCCGGGGTCTGAGGAAACCATCGAAACTGGCCGTCACCACCAACACTCAGCCAGCTGTTTTACGTTTTTGCAGGGATTAAAAGGAATGTTTGACCTTTGTATTGGTTTTGAATTGAGATAGCCATTATCTTTGGCCGTTATTGAAATGTCGAAAATACTAAGGTCATTTTCCCCAAAACGTAGCCGTTTTTAAGCAATTTAATTTCCCATTTGCAAAATGGGGTCTAGTCTAGTGCCGCCGCTGATTGGCTGACAGACACTTTTTCAGCCAATCCCACGTTGCCAGCGAACCAGCGGCGGTCTATAGCTCAATAATGACGTCATCATCCCAAATTTAAAACCTTAATTTGTATAAAGTTAAGTGAAATATCACCATCGTTTTCAGCAGTACTTACTTCATCTTTTCGACTACAACCAGCGTATATTTGACAACTTTCAGAAAGGTGAAACATTCCCTTTAAGTATTCATGTATGTTAAATAAATGCTTAACGTTTTACTCCAGCTGTCTTCAAGGAGGCATGCCGTTACGTCTAAAGCATTATCTACAACTACAAGGAAACTTTCCCGTTTTAGATCCGGGAGCCAGACTCAGTGTACCATGAAGCCAGACTACCTCCCTGATCTAGGACAGACTTTCTGCAGAAACAGTTCCTCCACGCATGAGGCAGACGTTCTAAACATAACGTCCATTAACACGCGCCCTGGAGGGGGGCGAAATCTGCCCACCCCTCCGGTTTTTCGAGGATAGCACAAAAACGGCGTCGCGCAGCGCCGCCGTTTTTTGTATACCTGTTTAGAAATGAACTTCCCGCATTATGTAAAATTATTGGTCTCAGGTCATCTCAGGTCAGGTCACCAGACCAGGTCACATGATGACCTCAACTCCAAAACGTTTGCAGTAGTACCACAGCCACAGTTTTACGCCGATCGGTTTCAATCTTGCAGGACTTCATAAGGTTATATATACCAACAATTTGTTGATCTCGGATTTCTAATATCGATGACCTAAGGTCAGGTCAATTTTGTGACCGCCGACACGGTTTTATCAATAACTATCGACATAAGGAAGATAGAGAAGAGAAAACGGTACCAATATGTTTGTCTCGTCAAGACACGTCTCCCAATATGCAACATGACCAACTGGGTCACCACTTGACCTTGACCTGAGGTCAAATTTCTCAGTTGGCCTAACCCGGTCACCATGAATATGATTCGAAGCGCCTTGACAAGACACACGCGATGGCGTAAACATTATTGTTTTATTTTTATTAGATAAAAGGTTATTTGGGGAAAACAGTTTTGAAAACAAAATCACCCTTTTGACATTTGATGACCTCTGGAGCCCAAACTATTGACCTGAGCTCAAATCTTAGTACACCTATGTCGATTGCATTTTTCAATGACTTTCGATTGCTTTTTTCCGTTTGCTGCTAACTATCATAGTTCCCGAGATATTTGGGAGTGTTCGAACCGAAGTCTTGAAAACTTGAAAATCTGACCCTTGATGACCTCGGGTGACCTCAATATTGCCCTGAAAAAAAAATTAACGAAATACTTTCGAAAGAGCTCGTCTCGAGCTATCTAACGTCGTTTCCCGCTTGTCGCTACGTTGCGTAGTTTTCGAGATCATAGGGGGGGGCGAAATCCGCCCCCCCCCCCTCCAGGGCGTGTAATTATCAGAGGCCCTCCAGGGCGCGTGTTAAACCGCGCCATGCCGGTGCTCGGCGCCACCTTCGCCGTGCCGGGGGGGGGGGTGTTTAGACCCCCCTCTAATTTGGAAACTAAAGGGGCTAGAAAGACGCGAAAAAGGCGTTCGAAAGCTCTCGACAAGCACATTCGAAAGTACTACAGATATTTTTTCATCAAGTCAATATTGAGGTCACCAGAGGTCATCAAAGGTACAAATTTCCAGTTTTAGGGCTTCGCTCCAGAAACCCCCAGATATCACAGGAACTATGATATTTAGGAACAAACGAAAAAAAGAAATGGAAAGCTCTTGAAAAATGCAATCGCCTAGGTGTCCTCAGATTTTAGCTCAGGTCAATAGTTTAGGTTCCAGAGCTTCAAAAATAATGTCAAATGTCAAAAAGGCTATTTTTTTCTCAAAACAGTTTTCACGAATATCTTTTACCTAATAACGACAAGGCAATCATTTTGATGTCATAGTGTTTATCTCGTCAAGGCCCTTCGACTTGATTTAGTGTTGACCAGGTTAGGTCAACTTAAAAATTTGACCTCAGGTAAAGGTCAAGTGGTGACCCAAGTAGGTCATGTTGCATATAGGAAGACGTGCCTCGGCGAGACAAGCACATTGGTGTCGGTTTCACTTATCTATCGGCATTATGTCGAGAGTTATTGACATAAAATGTTGGTGACCTCGGATGACCTCGGCTGACTCTGTAGGGGTCACTGAATAAAAATGGCACCTAGGTCATCAAGAATGGCTTATAATAAATAGCATGATCCAGAAGGAAATAGACTGATATCTTGCGTATCCTTGGAATAGGAAGCATTTGAATATTTAACCATTGACTTATAATGGGGATGTCACGAAATTGACCCGACCTTAGATTCCTGATATACAAAATCCAAGATAAAAGGATTTGAAATATATATGACCTTATGAAATCCTGTAAGTGTAAAACCGATCATCCAAAAACTGTGACTGTGGTACGACCACAAGTTTTTGGAGGAGGGGGCACGTGACCTGGTCTGGTGACCTGACTTGAGATGACCCGTGGTATTTTTTTAAACATAATGTGAGCAATTGATGCCCGAACAGCTGTGCCAAAAACGGCGGCGCTGCGCGCTGCCGTTTTTCAGTTATCCTAAAAAAACTGAGGGGGGGGGGGGGTCTACCCCCCCCCCCCCCCCACTCTCCCACCACGGCGCGTGTTAAGACAACAACGTATTCGTATTCGTATTCAAATACGTATTCAAAGTTACTCCGATTCCGCCCAAATGTGCACACGATATACACAATGGCGTCAGTACACAACCTATGAAGTAATACGCGAATATATCAAACGGTTTGACCTGCAGAGGTCACAATAGGTCAAGTATCTTTTCCCTAAAGTACTTACCGAAGTTGTCGTTCTTTGTGCACCCTCTATAGGCTGGTGGGAATATTTATCCGTTAAAACAACTCCGGTAAGTACTTTAGGAAAAAAGTTATGCGGTATCCGATATTTGACCTCGCAGGCACTCTATGACCTCCCGAGGTCAAACAATTGACCTCAGAAATAAATCCTTTTAGTTTTTGAATATACTCATAAGTCATAGACACCAATATTTCGTATAAGTTTGAACACAATCGATTGGTAAACAACGAATACGTATTTGGACGGCTCGTTAAAGGGAATGTTTCGCCTTTCTGAAAGTTGTCAAATATACGCTGGTTGTAGTCGAAAATATCAAGCAAGTGCTGCTGAAAACGATGGAGATATTTGTTCTCTCTTGAAAAGTCACTTAACTTTATACAAATTAAGTTTTTTAAATTCGGGATGATGACGTCATTATTGAGCTATATACCGCCGCTGATTGGCTGACAAAGTGGGATTGGCTGAAAAAGTCGCTGTCAGCCAATCAGCGGCGGCACTAGCCTATACCCCATTTTGCAAACTATAAATTGAATTGCTTAAAAACGGCTAAGTTTTGGGGAAAATGACCTTAGTATTTTCGACATTTCACTAACGGCCAAAGATAATAATCTCAGTTAAAAACCAATACAAAGATAAAATATACCCTTTAAATGGATATTAGCGCCTTTCCAGGTGACCTGAGGTCAAACAGTGACCTGGAGGCGTCAGGTCTTGAGCTGTGCACCTTCGGTGGGTTAAAGGGAAGGCGATGGCGGTGGAATGAAATCTAAGTGATTTTGGAGGGAACTTATGCGGTACCACGTCATTCTTCCGTGTGCCAAAACGCTAACTTATGCTGTGACCTGAAGTCAAACGATGACCTTGAAGGGTCATAGGATTACTCGTGAAGGATCACTCGTGCACCATCTATAGGCTGGTGGGAATATTTAGCCTTTGAAAGGACCTCGGTAAGTACTTTAGGGAAAAGGTTATCCAGTACCCGATATTTGACCTCGCAGGCACTCTATGACCTTCCGAGGTCAAGCGATTGACCACAGAAAGAAATGCTTTTAGTTTTCGACTATACTCATATACACCAACATTTGGTATCAGTTTGAACACAATCGGCCGGTAAACAACGAATACGTATTTGGATGGCTTGTTAAATGGATATTAGCGCCTTTCCAGGTGCCCTGGAGGGATCAAGTCTTGAGTTGTGCACCTTCGGTGGGTTAAAGAGAAGGCGATGGTAGTGGAATGGGTTCACAGTGATTTGGGGGAAAAAACTTATGCCGTACCGCATCATTCTCCCGTGTGCCATAACGCTAACTTATGCCGTGACCCGAGGTCAAACGATGACCTGAAGGGGCTAAGTCGCTCTTTGCGCACCATCTATGGTCTTTTGTGAATATGGACCTATTGGGCTGATTCCCTAAGGCGTTTAGGGAAAAAGTTATGCAGTACCCAGTCATTGTCTAAAAATCCGCAATGAAAAAATGTGGACTTGACCTGAGGTCAAACGGTGACATTTTCGGATAAAATGTTTTGTTGTGCACCATCTATGTGCTAATGCGAACATTGTGGCACTGGGATGACTCGTCTACTTCAAATATCACAGAAGTTATGCGGTACCGCAATTTGTGGCCAAAACTGTATTTGTCACGTGTTCTTGTGACCAAGGTCACACGGTATCAGAGTAAGGTCATCCGTTGTGTTGTGCATAAACTATGGTCACCTACAGATGGGTCTGTGCTCAATTGCATATATAAGTGCGTTTTCTGAGATTTTATAGGGTACCGCGCAAATAGTTATCACCCATTGAAAAAAAGAAACATTTTTGGCCTGAGGTCGAACAGTGACCCGTGCTGGTTCAATCTTGGTTTGTGCATGATCTTCACCAAGTGCCGAGTATTTTTTAAGAATGATTTTTATATTTAAGTGAATTAGGTGAGAGGCTATGGGGTACCGCGTATTTGACCTGTTTGACCTATTGTGACCTCTGTAGGTCAAACCGTTTGTTATATTCGCGTATTACTTCATTGGCTGTGTACTGACGCCGTTGGGCTTATCGTGTGCACATTTGGACGAAATCGGAGTAACTTTGAATCCGTATTTGAATACGAATACGAATACGTTGCTGTCTTCATGGACTTCTAAAACGTACCGATTTTGTATCACGTTTGAGGCAGACTCTATGGAGCAAACTGATGTCTGGTTTAGACTTTGTCTCACGTTTGGAGCAGACTGCAGGAAGCTGATGTCGGGTTTTGAGTTTGTTTCACGCTTGAGGCAGACTCTCTGTAGCACTAGTGCAGGATCCTATTCAGTTGAGGGGGTTGAAGCCCCCCTCAACTTGCAGCTCAGCCCCTCAACCTGTCAGTCAGCCCCTCAACTTAAAGGCAGATATTTGACATACAGCAACATTAAAAATGGAAAAGATAAAGAAATACCACGACAAATCAAATTGAAAAAAGAAAATAGTTTCTTGTACATCGAACAAAACCGCTATTCATGATTGGGAAATCAGATGAGCTAAACTTTTTTGTTGGTTTGCTAGGTCATGGGCCTGTGTCTCAACGGATTTTGAGCAACTACGCCCTTGCTCTGTATGAAGCTGATGCCTATAGTTTTAGGCCCGTAGCCAGGCTGAATTCCCAGAGCGGGCACAATAATTCCCAGAGGGTGCATTACCATTAACCAGGCGCGTAACCACCACTGGGATCACTGGGGATCAGTCCCCAGTAACATTTTCGGATTTTAACATTACGCCTTTGGGCGTTGCATGGAAAGAATCGACTTCAAAGTGCCTTCGTCCCCACCTACTTTCGGAGGGTGGTTACGCCCATGCCATTAACTTCACCAACCCAAAGTCTTGACATGTAGAAAATACTGCATCTGAAAATTAGTGTACTGACAAGTGTCCTGCTTAGTGAATTGTACTCGAAAGGTTCAAAAGTGTTTGTGTTCAATTGTTTTATTCGACTGCGAAAGTCCTTAACCTTAACTAATGGGGGTGTACCGACTTAAGTCAGAGGGTGCACGGAGATCCCAGGGGATGAACGGGCACCCAGTGCACCCGCAGCTGGCTACGGGCCTGCCTGATTTGGACTATTTCTCACGTTTGAGGCAGACTCTCTGCAGGAAGCTGATAGCCGGTTTGTCGGCCAGCTGGTCCCTGTAGTCGGCCTCGAGGTCGGGTTTCCTGACCTCCAGCTGCCAGCACCGCTGATTACTGGAATCCACTATCATTGCCGTGCAGTCCAGAGACCGGGAGCACCTGACACACGCCGGGTGGCAAAACATCGCCTTACGTCACCACAGGGCACTGCCGACCATCACTGTTAAGCGGTAACCGCAGGCCACCAAAGGTCACTAAAGGTCACCAAAGGTTGCCAAAGGTAACAAAAGGTCACCAAAGGTCACTGAAGGTCACCGAATGTTACCAAAGGTCACCAAATATCACCAAATATCACCAAATATCATCACAGATCACCAAAGGTCACCAAAGGTCACCAAAGGTCACCAAAGGTCACCAAAGGTCACCAAAGGTCACCAAAGGTCACCAAAGGTCACCGAAGGTCACCAAAGGTCACCAAAGTTCACACAAGGTAACCAAAGGTCACCAAAGGTCACCAAAGGTCACCAAAGGTCACCAAAGGTCACCAAAGGTCACCAAAGGTCACCACAGTTCACCAAAGGTCACCAAAGGGCACCAAATGGTCACCAAAGGTCACCAAAGGTCACCAAAGGTCACCAAAGGTCATCAAAGGTCACCAAAGGTCACTAAATGTCACCAAAGGTCACCAAAGGTCACCAAAGGCACCGAAGGTCACCGAAGGTCACCAAAGGTCACCAAAGGTCACCAAAGGTCACCAAAGGTCACCAAAGGTCATCAAATGTCACCAAAGGTCACCAAAGGTCACCAAAGGTCACCACAGGTCACCAAAGGTCACCAAAGGTCACCAAAGGTCACCAAAGATCACCAAAGGTCACATGTTGCAGCAGGTTACGGTATGTTATGACGGCAAGTCACGACGGATGACATGTTATGGCAGATGACGGCGAATGACAACCAATGATGACACAGGTCACGACAGGTCACGACAGGTCACGACAGGTCACGACAGGTCACGACAGGTCACGACAAATCATGACAGGTCACGACGGGTCACGACAGGTCACGACAGGTCACGACAGGTCACGACAGGTCACGACAGGTCACGACAGGTCACGACAGGTCACGACAGGTCACGACAGGTCACGACAGGTCACGACAGGTCACGACAGGTCACGACAAATCATGACAGGTCACGACGGGATATGACAGGTCACGACGGGTCACGACAGGTTACACCAGGGCACGACAGGTCACGACAGGTTACACCAGGGCACGATAGGTCACGATAAGTTACACCAGGCCACGACAGGTCACGACAGGTTACACCAGGGCACGACAGGTCACGACAGGTTACACCAGGCCACGACAGGTCACGCAGGTCACGACAGGTCACGACAGGTCACGACAAATCATGACAGGTCACGCAGGTCACGACAGGTCACGACAGGTCACGACAGGTCACGACAGGTCACGACAGGTCACGACAGGTCACGACAGGTCACGACAGGTCACGACAGGTCACGACAGGTCACGACAGGTCACGACAGGTCACGACAGGTCACGACAGGTCACGACAGGTCACGACAGGTCACGACAGGTCACGACAGGTCACGACAGGTCACGACAGGTCACGACAGGTCACGACAGGTCACGACAGGTCACGACAGGTCACGACAGGTCACGACAGGTCACGACAGGGCACGACAGGTCGCGACAGGTCACCCACGACAGGTCACCCACGACAGGTCACGACAGGTCACGACAGGTCACCCACGACAGGTCACCCACGACAGGTCACGACAGGTCACTGAATGCTAAAAATGCCACCATAAGTTACCATAGGTCTACCAATTTTCTGCCATCGGTTATCACATGGAAAAACTATTGCGGTAGTTCACAAATTTCGCATGGGCAGTTGAAGAGGTGTCAGTGAAACATAGCTTACTTATAGGACAATAAACTCTTGATTACTATGGCAAGAACGTGATGATCGAGCGATTTCACAAAGTAACGTAAGACATGTATGGATACCTCTTACGGGTCGCGAATTATGAGCGAATGAAGATATATTCGCTGAGAACTTCGAAAACGGCGTTTTACAGTGTATGCATGTACCTATTTACAAGTAAGTAGGTACAATGATAGTAAATAGTGCAATTGCACTCACGCTATTTCACACTCCTCTATTGGATCTGATGTCCTCGGACTGATCATGAGTTCGACGACCTGCAGTTTGCGAATATACTCGTGACCAGCGGTAAGCTCGTAGTGTCTGCAGTTGCCACCACCTGACGACAAACAAAAAATTGTGACCACGCGATATAAAGTAAATTGCACAAGCAAACACAATGAAGTATGAACAAATGTAAACAAGATGCGTAACATTCCAAAATCACAAACTTCATTGTACGCAATTCTCTCCCATTACAATAAAATCGTACTTCCAAAGATCATAATCATCACCATGCGTAGTGTTTTCCCCAGAGTGGCCGGCCAGAACAGTGGGCTTACTTACTGTAGGCTTGCACGAGGCGTCCCTGCTCGCCGTGTGACTGGGGCTTCTGAGGCTGCTGGGGTTGCCTCAGCCCTCCATCGGTGGCACCGCGCAGCCACATGAGTGGGAGCAGGGCCAGAGGCGGCAGCCGCTGCGGGCTGCTGGCGGAGTACCAGAACGGTGGGTCGTCGGGCCGGGCCGCGCCGGCCGCTCTGTCGACACCTGCTCGGCTGCCATCGGTGGACCCCGGTGTCCGGGTGTGGCCGACCACCGGTCCCGGTCCTCTCCGCCATCCCCCGCCCGTCGCCCCGCCGCGGAACACGCCGTCCGCCGCCCCGCCGCGGAACACGCCGCCCGCCGCCCCGCCGCGGAACACGCCGTCCGCCGCTCCGCCGCGGAACACGCCGTCCGCCGCCCCGCCGCGGAACACGCCGCCCGCCGCCGGGCGCCGTCTGTCCTCCACGCGCCCCCCGTCAGGGTTGGCACCCCACGTGTCCGGGTCGAGCCAGGGTCCACCCTCGCGGTGCTGGCGGCGGTCGTCTCCTCTGGCAGCGCGGGCATCCCACTCCGGTCGCCAGGGACCCTCCAGAGGCAGGTCCTTCAGTCTCCGGTCCTTGAGCACCTTGGAGTCGTCCAAGCGGGCCCGGGGTAGCTCCTGGAGGTGGTTAGAGAGGTGCTGCCTGTCTGAATGCCCGTCAGCCTCCTTCTTGACCGTTGGCTCCGTCTCTGCACTGCCGCCATCTGCCGCTGACCCGGCCTGGCGGCGACGCAGCTGGCAGTCCCGCTGGTGGAACGTTATGTGTGCCTGGGAGAGGAACACTCCCTCGCCGGCCGACACTGAAATACACCACAGATTCACATCGATGGCATTGAGGGAAAATAGACCATACATAAATGAGCGAAAGGCCAAGCGAAAGTCGTGATACCAAGGCAAATTATTTTAACAAAAAATGCATCATTGTTTGCGGCGAACAAATTCAGATCAATGGAATATCACCTCAACAAATTAATGCACCCCGCATATTCACGATTTCTTTTCAGGTAAGATGGCAAGAATGAACTAAATACAGATAAAATATAAGAAATCATTCGTGGATAGCCCAAAATTCATAAACTAATTTATTCAGCCTTTTTCTCAGCCTGGCCATATTCATGGCTCTTAACATACAACATATAAATGGGTGGAGTACCTAGTCAATGTTTGTCAGCATGGCGAGAGTGTTTGTCAGTGTGGTGAGAATGTTAGGGTGTGTGGCGAGAATGTTTGTCAACGTGGTGAGAGTGTTAGGGTGTGTGGCGAGAATGTTTGTCAGCGTGGTGAGAATGTTTGTCAGCGTGGTGATAATGTTAGGGTGTGTGGCGAGAATGTTTGTCAGCGTGGTGAGAGTGTTTATCAGCGTGGTAAGAATGTTTGTCAGCGTGGTGAGAATGTTTGAATGTTTGTCAGCGTGGTGAGAATGTTTGGCAGCGTGGTGAGAATGTTTGTCAGCATGGTGAGA
This sequence comes from Chirona hameri, assembly GCA_036785665.1. Classification (NCBI taxonomy): domain Eukaryota; kingdom Metazoa; phylum Arthropoda; class Thecostraca; order Balanomorpha; family Balanidae; genus Chirona; species Chirona hameri. Next base: position 28,131 of record JAXIVJ010004017.1, read on the forward strand.
ATGTTTGTCAGCGTGGTCAGAATGTTTGAATGTTTGTCAGCGTGGTGAGAATGTTTGTCAGCGTGGTGAGAATGTTTGTCAGCGTGGTGAGAATGTTTGTCAGCGTGGTGAGAATGTTTGAATGTTTGTCAGCGTGGTGAGAATGTTTGGCAGCGTGGTGAGAATGTTTGTCAGCGTGGTCAGAATGTTTGAATGTTTGTCAGCGTGGTCAGAATGTTTGTCAGCGTGGTGAGAATGTTTGTCAGCGTGGTGAGAATGTTTGAATGTTTGTCAGCGTGGTGAGAATGTTTGGCAGCGTGGTGAGAATGTTTGTCAGCGTGGTGAGAATGTTTTAATGTTTGTCAGCGTGGTCAGAATGTTTGGCAGCGTGGTGAGAATGTTTGTCAGCGTGGTGAGAATGTTTGTCAGCGTGGTGAGAATGTTTGTCAGCGTGGTGAGAATGTTTTAATGTTTGTCAGCGTGGTGTGAATGTTCGACAGCGTGATGAGAATGTTTGTCAGCGTGGTGAGAATGTTTGTCAGCGTGGTGAGAATGTTTGAATGTTTGTCAGCGTGGTGAGAATGTTTGGCAGCGTGGTGAGAATGTTTGTCAGCGTGGTGAGAATGTTTTAATGTTTGTCAGCGTGGTCAGAATGTTTGGCAGCGTGGTGAGAATGTTTGTCAGCGTGGTGAGAATGTTTGTCAGCGTGGTCAGAATGTTAGGATGCGTGGTGGTAATGTTTGTCAGCGTGGTGAGAGTGTTTGTCAGCGTGGTGAGAAGTACGTACCGCGGTCGTCCCCACTCATCAGGCACTGCTGGCGGCCGGCAGAGAAGGCGAACGAGCGACAGACGAAGCGCCGGTGGGTCTCGCACAATCGCCGACACGCGGCCTCGTCCTCCACTAGCCCGACCGACTCGTCCACATAGCGCGGGTACTTGTCATCAGTGGCCGAGAACGTACACTGCTCAGCCAGATCTTCCTCTGACAAACAGACAAGCGAGCGTCTAGTTCGCACGTAATTTTTTAGATATAGTTTATTTTTTTCATATAATCAAGTTTTAAGTTACAATATATTATATTTTTAGATATAGCCTTTGGTGACCTTTGGTGACCTGTGGCGACCTTTAAGTTTCGGTTTCTTTTTTTTAAATTATTATTCTATACACGTTTTCCAGCACTTAGATGGTCCCAGCATTTGCCATGATGTATCAGCAGAAGTTAGCCGCATGGATTCGGTACATCATCAGAGGTGCATACCTGGGGGACACTGGTTCTCGAGGTACTCCATGGAGCTGTGTCGGGTCAGGTCAGAGGGGTGGTGGCGTCGGTCAGTCAGACTCAGCTGACACTGCAGACTCTCCGGGTCATAGTTGGCCGACCTGCAGCACACGACAGACAGCTGACCGGTCAGAGTCATCAGTCAGGTGACACTGCAGACTCTCCGGGTCATAGTTGGCCGACCTGCAGCACACGACAGACAGCTGACCGGTCAGAGTCATCAGTCAGGTGACACTGCAGACTCTCCGGGTCATAGTTGGCCGACCTGCAGCACACGACAGACAGCTGACCGGTCAGAGTCATCAGTCAGGTGACACTGCAGACTCTCCGGGTCATAGTTGGCCGACCTGCAGCACACGACAGACAGCTGACCGGTCAGAGTCATCAGTCAGGTGACACTGCAGACTCTCCGGGTCATAGTTGGCCGACCTGCAGCACACGACAGACAGCTGACCGGTCAGAGTCATCAGTCAGGTGACACTGCAGACTCTCCGGGTCATAGTTGGCCGACCTGCAGCACACGACAGACAGCTGACCGGTCAGAGTCATCAGTCAGGTGACACTGCAGACTCTCCGGGTCATAGTTGGCCGACCTGCAGCACACGACAGACAGCTGACCGGTCAGAGTCATCAGTCAGGTGACACTGCAGACTCTCCGGGTCATAGTTGGCCGACCTGCAGCACACGACAGACAGCTGACCGGTCAGAGTCATCAGTCAGGTGACACTGCAGACTCTCCGGGTCATAGTTGGCCGACCTGCAGCACACGACAGACAGCTGACCGGTCAGAGTCATCAGTCAGGTGACACTGCAGACTCTCCGGGTCATAGTTGGCCGACCTGCAGCACACGACCAGGGGTGGATCAAGAAAATATTCAGGGGGAGGGGGGGGGGTCATCAATTGCAGTGGTGCCCCAACCTATACCCAAATCTGAAAACTCAACAGATTTGGTCCACTATATTTTGAGGGTGCCCTTATTTCAGTTTTTTCATTGACAAAACGTTGGCTATAGCCTATAGGTATTTGCAATATCAGTCGTACCCTTTGGATCATTTAAAGTGCCGCGAATGGTGCTAAAATTTATAATTTGTACAGTCAAGGGCGGCTCCAGACGGATGAAAAGAGGGGATGGGGGAGGGGCAACTTGACCAAGAGGGTAGTCGAGGTTCGTGACCAGGGGGTGTAGCCGTTTTTACGAGCAGTAAATCTTATGCATGCGATAGCAGTGCATCATCTTGCTTTGTGTCTCGTGCGGACTTCAAAATGTTATTGAACTAAAAAAATAGGCTGGCTTTTGCGAAGGGAATGTGTCACAAAAGCTGCCCTTAAACATAACTACCAATGGTATTTACGAAAAATGGACACCCAGACAACTATTATTGCGCCGCGAAGCGGCGTCAAAATTTGACGTTTTGAGCGGGCTGGAGAACTAATTTTTAACCAGGATGCAGGGTCAAAACGAGGAAATATGTCTGGAGCAAAAGGTGGGGTCAAAAGAAATGTTGCCCCATTTAAGGCCAAAGGTGGGGCCATGGTCCCCATGTCCCTCCCCCCCCCCCATGCGGTCGCCAGTGTGTACAGTCTATATTAGACCCTTTTGTACTGGACAAGAACAGTGATTGATTTGCGCCACGTAGCGCCGCGGAATTATTTGCTTTATTTTTTAGTCTGGATAACTAGGCCCTCAAAAATTCGATAGACTCTCTCCAAGGGCACAAAGAAGCCACTCAATGAGGTTCTTCCACCGCAAAGATAAAAGGAATTTCGCCGCAGTGGCACAAAAATGTCATATTTTTAACCTTTTTTTCTCAGAAAATTATAACAGCTTGGTTGCAGTTGCTTACCAGTTTCAAATACGTTTCATGGATTTCCAGCCATAAACCACATTATAAAAAGCCCAAACAGCGGGCACTATGGGTTTGTTCGCGACAAAAAAACTATAGTCATCGTGACATCGATGATTTATCAGGACGCACGTATGTGTGTAATATGTGCCGCGAAGCGGCGCATTTTTTTTTTCTTCTCTTAATTTTGCACCATTTCGCATAAAATAGGTGGGTTTTCAACAATTTGATGGAGGCACCAGTGCATTGGTGCCCCGCCTCCCCCTCCTGGATTCAAGGGGGCACGGTGCACGGTGCCCCCTGTTCCACCGCCTATTGAAGTGTATCCCGACTCCCGAGTTCCTCAGTGCCCTTCGAGTCCGGTACATTGTTGCCTCTGGTATAAAGGCGTGTTGGTGCCTCTTCAAAGCCTAAGGGACGGGAGGCATGAAGAGGCTTCTTTTTTTTTTGCTTAATTTATCAATTTTAATTTAGCATCATTTCGCGAAATAAAATAAAATAATCCCGCGACCAAATCCCGTGATCCGGTTCCCCAGTGCCTCCCCTCGCCCCACAGTGCCGCCTACCGGCACGGTGGTGGCCCTGGTACACCGGCGCCGTCGTGGCCCTGGTACGCCGGTGCGATCGTGGCACTGGTACGCCGGCGCGGTGGTGCCCCTGGTACGCCGGCGCCGTCGTGGCCCTGGTACGCCGGTGCGATCGTGGCACTGGTACGCCGGCGCGGTGGTGCCCCTGGTACACCGGCGTCGTTGCGTTGCTGGACATTAACTATATACCAAGACTGACATTTTTTTTTACTAGCCATTTATATAGTATTTATTATAGTATTTACTATCGCCATCACGAAAATAAACGTTGTTGTTATAAAAACAACTGTCATTGCGCTGGTGCCCCGGATAGTCCGCTGGTGCCCCGGATAGGCCGGTAGTGCCCCTGCTATGCCTGTGGAGCCCCTGGGCCCCAAGGGGGGGGAGGTCAGGACCCCGTTACCCCCTCCCCCCTGGATCGTGCGAACTGCACACGACAGACAGCTGACCGGTCAACAGTCAGGCTCGGCTGCAACAGGACCTGGCCGGTACGAGTAGTGAGCACCACTGTGACACCAAATAGGCATGTATACTAAAGGATGGTTAACCCGTTAACACACTTACATTTAATATTGAGATAACTTGGCCCGCTAGCCCATAAACTTATTGATCTGTCGACTCACGTTAACCAATTAATCCGTTAGCCCATGAATATTCTTCGGGAGATAACTCTAAGTGGG
>JAXIVJ010004017.1:37500-87579 GCA_036785665.1 Chirona hameri
CAGACACGTGGCGTTGGTCTGAGACGAGACAGGCAGGAGTTGCATATGTGTCATCAGACACGTGGCGTTGGTCTGAGACGAGACAGGCAGGAGTTGCATACGTGTCATCAGACACGTGGCGTTGGTCTGAGACGAGACAGACAGGAGTTGCATACGTGTCATCAGACACGTGGCGTTGGTCTGAGACGAGACAGACAGGAGTTGCATACGTGTAATCAGACGGTGCCGCAGACACACACAGAGGCTCAGAGAACACGAAGAGGCATGGTTGTCGTTTTCTATAGGCCTGGTAGGGCCATGGCCCTACCAATAATGTCACATTTTAACATTAGGCCTATGGCATTGCATGGTAAAAATTACCTTAAAATCTATAAAGTTAGCATTGGGGCCCTACCAAACATTTTCAGGACACGACGCCCCTGCGAAGAGGATCTAGCGAGCAAAATTACTCAAATATGGAACAAAATAGGTATCCTTATTTGACACAGATACGCATAGATTCTAACCATTTGACATGTGCATACTGGCTACGTATTGCCCGATTGCATGGTGCTGAAGATGTGTTTTGATGTGTGGGTGTTTTTTTCTTCATATCTGTTGAATGTTGTATCACACTACTCTACTGTATGGTAAGATGTGTTGTGTTAGGCTGTACACTACTCCACTGTATGGTAAGATGTGTTGTGTTAGGTTGTACACTACTCCACTGTATGGTAAGATGTGTTGTGTTAGGCTGTACACTACTCCACTGTATGGTAAGATGTGTTGTGTTAGGCTGTACACTACTCTACTGTATGGTAAGATGTGTTGTGTTAGGCTGTACACTACTCTACTGTATGGTAAGATGTGTTGCGTTAGGCTGTACACTACTCTACTGTATGGTAAGATGTGTTGTGTTAGGCTGTACACTACTCTACTGCATGGTACGATGTGTTGTGTTAGGCTGTACACTACTCCACTGTATGGTAAGATGTGTTGTGTTAGGCTGTACACTACTCTACTGTATGGTAAGATGTGTTGTGTTAGGATGTACACTACTCTACTGTATGGTAAGATGTGTTGTGTTAGGCTGTACACTACTCTACTGTATGGTAAGATGTGTTGTGTTAGGCTGTACACTACTCTACTGTATGGTAAGATGTGTTGTGTTAGGCTGTACACTACTCCACTGTATGGTAAGATGTGTTGTGTTAGGCTGTACACTACTCCACTGTATGGTAAGATGTGTTGTGTTAGGCTGCACACTACTCCACTGTATGGTAAGATGTGTTGTTTTAGGCTGTATACTACTCTACTGTATGGTACAATGTGTTGTGTTAGGCTGTACACTACTCCACTGTATGGTAAGATGTGTTGTGTTAGGCTGTACACTACTCCACTGTATGGTAAGATGTGTTGTGGTAGGCTGTACACTACTCTACTGTATGGTAAGATGTGTTGTGTTAGGCTGTACACTACTCCACTGTATGGTAAGATGTGTTGAGTTAGGCTGTACACTACTCCACTGTATGGTAAGATGTGTTGTGGTAGGCTGTACACTACTCCACTGTATGGTAAGATGTGTTGTGTTAGGCTGTACACTACTCCACTGTATGGTAAGATGTGTTGTGGTAGGCTGTACACTACTCTACTGTATGGCAAGATGTGTTGTGTTAGGCTGTACACTACTCCACTGTATGGTAAGATGTGTTGAGTTAGGCTGTACACTACTCCACTGTATGTTAAGATGTGTTGTGGTAGGCTGTACACTACTCTACTGTATGGTAAGATGTGTTGTGTTAGGCTGTACACTACTCCACTGTATGGTAAGATGTGTTGTGGTAGGCTGTACACTACTCTACTGTATGGTAAGATGTGTTGTGTTAGGCTGTACACTACTCCACTGTATGGTAAGATGTGTTGTGTTAGGCTGTACACTACTCTACTGTATGGTAAGATGTGTTGTGTTAGGCTGTACACTACTCCACTGTATGGTAAGATGTGTTGTGTTAGGCTGTATACTACTCTACTGTATGGTAAGATGTGTTGTGTTAGGCTGTACACTACTCTACTGTATGGTAAGATGTGTTGTGTTAGGCTGTACACTACTCTACTGTATGGTAAGATGTGTTGTGTTAGGCTGTACACTACTCCACTGTATGGTAAGATGTGTTGTGTTAGGCTGTATACTACTCTACTGTATGGTAAGATGTGTTGTGTTAGGCTGTACACTACTCTACTGTATGGTAAGATGTGTTGTGTTAGGCTGTACAGCACTACTCCACTGTATGGTAAGATGTGTTGTGTTAGGCTGTACACTACTCCACTGTATGGTAAGATGTGTTGTGGTAGGCTGTACACTACTCTACTGTATGGTAAGATGTGTTGTGTTAGGCTGTACACTACTCCACTGTATGGTAAGATGTGTTGAGTTAGGCTGTACACTACTCCACTGTATGGTAAGATGTGTTGTGGTAGGCTGTACACTACTCTACTGTATGGTAAGATGTGTTGTGTTAGGCTGTACACTACTCCACTGTATGGTAAGATGTGTTGTGGTAGGCTGTACACTACTCTACTGTATGGTAAGATGTGTTGTGTTAGGCTGTACACTGCTCCACTGTATGGTAAGATGTGTTGTGTTAGGCTGTACACTACTCTACTGTATGGTAAGATGTGTTGTGTTAAGCTGTACACTACTCCACTGTATGGTAAGATGTGTTGTGTTAGGCTGTATACTACTCTACTGTATGGTAAGATGTGTTGTGTTAGGCTGTACACTACTCTACTGTATGGTAAGATGTGTTGTGTTAGGCTGTACACTACTCTACTGTATGGTAAGATGTGTTGTGTTAGGCTGTACACTACTCTACTGTATGGTAAGATGTGTTGTGTTAGGCTGTACAGCACTACTCCACTGTATGGTAAGATGTGTTGTGTTAGGCTGTACACTACTCTACTGTATGGTAAGATGTGTTGTGTTAGACTGTACACTACTCCACTGTATGGTAAGATGTGTTGTGTTAGGCTGTACACTACTCTACTGTATGGTAAGATGTGTGTTGTTAGGCTGTACACTACTCCACTGTATGGTAAGATGTGTTGTGTTAGGCTGTATACTACTCTACTGTATGGTAAGATGTGTTGTGTTAGGCTGTACACTACTCTACTGTATGGTAAGATGTGTTGTGTTAGGCTGTACAGCACTACTCCACTGTATGGTAAGATGTGTTGTGTTAGGCTGTACACTACTCTACTGTATGGTAAGATGTGTTGTGTTAGGCTGTATACTACTCCACTGTATGGTAAGATGTGTTGTGTTAAGCTGTACACTACTCCACTGTATGGTAAGATATGTTGTGTTAGGCTGTACAGCACTACTCCACTGTATGTTAAGATGTGTTGTGTTAGGCTGTACACTACTCTACTGTATGGTAAGATGTGTTGTGTTAGGCTGTACACTACTCCACTGTATGGTAAGATGTGTTGTGGTAGGCTGTACACTACTCCACTGTATGGTAAGATGTGTTGTGGTAGGCTGTACACTACTCTACTGTATGGTAAGATGTGTTGTGTTAGGCTGTACACTACTCTACTGTATGGTAAGATGTGCTGTGGTAGGCTGTACACTACTCTACTGTATGGTAAGATGTGTTGTGTTAGGCTGTACACTACTCCACTGTATGGTAAGATGTGTTGAGTTAGGCTGTACACTACTCCACTGTATGGTAAGATGTGTTGTGTTAGGCTGTACACTACTCCACTGTATGGTAAGATATGTTGTGTTAGGCTGTACACTACTCCACTGTATGGTAAGATGTGTTGTGTTAGGCTGTACACTACTCTACTGTATGGTAAGATGTGTTGTGTTAGGCTGTACACTACTCCACTGTATGGTAAGATGTGTTGTGTTAGGCTGCACACTACTCCACTGTATGGTAAGATGTGTTGTTTTAGGCTGTATACTACTCTACTGTATGGTACAATGTGTTGTGTTAGGCTGTACACTACTCTACTGTATGGTAAGATGTGTTGTGTTAGGCTGTACACTACTCCACTGTATGGTAAGATGTGTTGTGTTAGGCTGTACACTACTCCACTGTATGGTAAGATGTGTTGTGTTAGGCTGTACCGCACTATTCCACTGTATGGTAAGATGTGTTGTGTTAGGCTGTACACTACTCTACTGTATGGTAAGATGTGTTGTGTTAGGCTGTACACTACTCCACTGTATGGTAAGATGTGTTGTGTTAGGCTGTACAGCACTACTCCACTGTATGGTAAGATGTGTTGTGTTAGGCTGTACACTACTCTACTGTATGGTAAGATGTGTTGTGTTAGGCTGTACACTACTCTACTGTATGGTAAGATGTGTTGTGTTAGGCTGTACAGCACTACTCCACTGTATGGTAAGATGTGTTGAGTTAGGCTGTACACTACTCCACTGTATGGTAAGATGTGTTGTGTTAGGCTGTACACTACTCTACTGTATGGTAAGATGTGTTGTGTTAGGCTGTACAGCACTACTCCACTGTATGGTAAGATGTGTTGAGTTAGGCTGTACACTACTCCACTGTATGGTAAGATGTGTTGTGTTAGGCTGTACACTACTCTACTGTATGGTAAGATGTGTTGTGTTAGGCTGTACAGCACTACTCCACTGTATGGTAAGATGTGTTGTGTTAGGCTGTATACTACTCTACTGTATGGTAAGATGTGTTGTGTTAGGCTGTACACTACTCCACTGTATGGTAAGATGTGTTGTGGTAGGCTGTACACTACTCCACTGTATGGTAAGATGTGTTATGTTAGGCTGTACACTACTCCACTGTATGGTAAGATGTGTTGTGTTAGGCTGTACACTACTCCACTGTATGGTAAGATGTGTTGTGTTAGGCTGTACAGCACTACTCCACTGTATGGTAAGATGTGTTGTGTTAGGCTGTACAGCACTATTCCACTGTATGGTAAGATGTGTTGTGTTAGGCTGTACAGCACTATTCCACTGTATGGTAAGATGTGTTGTGTTAGGCTGTACAGCACTACTCCACTGTATGGTAAGATGTGTTGTGTTAGGCTGTACAGCACTATTCCACTGTATGGTAAGATGTGTTGTGTTAGGCTGTACACTACTCTACTGTATGGTAAGATGTGTTGTGTTAGGCTGTACAGCACTACTCCACTGTATGGTAAGATGTGTTGTGTTAGGCTGTACACTATTCCACTGTATGGTAAGATGTGTTGTGTTAGGCTGTACCGCACTATTCCACTGTATGGTAAGATGTGTTGTGTTAGGCTGTACACTACTCCACTGTATGGTAAGATGTGTTGTGTTAGGCTGTACACTACTCCACTGTATGGTAAGATGTGTTGTGTTAGGCTGTACACTACTCCACTGTATGGTAAGATGTGTTGTGTTAGGCTGTACACTACTCCACTGTATGGTAAGATGTGTTGTGTTAGGCTGTACCGCACTATTCCACTGTATGGTAAGGTGTGTTGTGTTAGGCTGTACAGCACTACTCCACTGTATGGTAAGATGTGTTGTGTTAGGCTGTACACTACTCTACTGTATGGTAAGGTGTGTTGTGTTAGGCTGTACAGCACTATTCCACTGTATGGTAAGATGTGTTGTGTTAGGCTGTACCGCACTATTCCACTGTATGTACTGCACTGTACTATACTGTCTTTTGTGAATTAGTTGTTTTGAGCTGAAGATATAAATAGGTGATTTTGTTCTTCATAAACAAATATAAAATAATGATGTAGCTAGAGTCTGCGGTAAACATGGGACTATGTGTCGGGATACGAATGTCTCACCGCATCGCAGTGGTGTCTAGAGTCTGCGGTAAACATGGGACTATGTGTCGAGTTACGAATGTCTCACCGCATCGCAGTGGTGTCTACAGTCTGCGGTAATGCCGCTGCTGCTGTGCTGCGCCGTCGGCAGCGGACGCTGCTCGGCGCCGCGCAGCATGTGACCTGTGACCTTCTCATAGGTCGGTTGTCGGCCGGTGCAGGAGGGGCGGACCCTGCAGCGGCGGAGCGAGGTCAGCTGGCCGGGCGGAGCCCGCCGCGGCCGGCCACCGTCGCTGCTCAGCAGACAGCTGCCCTCAGCGGCACTGAAGCTGAACTGGCGGCAGCGCAGGCGGGTCTCGGCGGTGCAGGCCGCCTGGCAGTCGGCCTGTCTGCTGGCAGGCAGTCGCAGGTCCGGAGCAGCCACCAACGCACCCTGCAGTGCCGGCTCGTACGCACAAGAAGCCAGCGCTGTTGAAAAGGATGGAAGCGTATAGGGAATTATAATATGGACAGTTGGCGGGAATTTCAAGAACTTCGTTAACTGTCCTACTCATTTTCACGGAGTTATTTTATTGCAAGCACATGCAAGTATCGCCTTCTGAAAAACGCGTATTGTCTGTCAAGATGATAATTAGTGCAGCACTGCTGGCTTTCTGTGCACAATACAGAGCTGGTCAATTTAATATTTACCGTTGATACGATTAGGGCTGAATTGAGTAAATTTTAAGTGAATTGGTAGGATCTCCTCCTCCACCTCCTCCACCTGGCCTCCTCCAGCATTACTTTACATTTTCAGCTGGTATTCCGTGTGTGAGGCATCGGTTGCCTCCTCCTTCTGACCTGGAGCGCACTGGTTCTCCATGTAGTGTGCGCCGCTGCCGGGCCTCCTTCGGAAGGCCTCTGGTCGGGTGTGGCGGTCCTCTCTGCTCAGATGGCACGTTTGGCCTCTTGGATCGTACGTGGCAGACCTGAGACAAACGCGCCGAATCAGGGTTAATAGCCAGTCTGTTATGGGGTGTTCTTTATAACGCAACTGACTGGTGTTATTTGGCACCTCGTAAAGCGTGCTCAGTGTGAGCTGCCGACTCACCGGCAGATGGAGTCAGTGTGAGCTGCCGACTCACCGGCAGATGGATTCAGTGTGAGCTGCCAACTCACCGGCAGATGGAGTCAGTGTGAGCTGCCAACTCACCGGCAGATGGAGTCAGTGTGAGCTGCCGACTCACCGGCAGATGGAGTCAGTGTGAGCTGCCGACTCACCGGCAGATGGAGTCAGTGTGAGCTGCCGACTCACCGGCAGATGGAGTCAGTGTGAGCTGCCAACTCACCGGCAGATGGATTCAGTGTGAGCTGCCAACTCACCGGCAGATGGAGTCAGTGTGAGCTGCCGACTCACCGGCAGATGGAGTCAGTGTGAGCTGCCGACTCACCGGCAGATGGATTCAGTGTGAGCTGCCAACTCACCGGCAGATAGAGTCAGTGTGAGCTGCCGACTCACCGGCAGATGGAGTCAGTGTGAGCTACCGACTTACCGGCAGATGGAGTCAGTGTGAGCTGCCGACTCACCGGCAGATGGATTCAGTGTGAGCTGCCAACTCACCGGCAGATGGAGTCAGTGTGAGCTGCCGACTCACCGGCAGATGGAGTCAGTGTGAGCTGCCGACTCACCGGCAGATGGAGTCAGTGTGAGCTGCCAACTCACCGGCAGATGGAGTCAGTGTGAGCTGTTGACTCACCGGCAGATGGAGTCAGTGTGAGCTGTTGACTCACCGGCAGATGGAGTCAGTGTGAGCTGTTGACTCACCGGCAAATGGAGTCAGTGTGAGCTGCCGACTCACCGGCAGATGGATTCAGTGTGAGCTGCCGACTCACCGGCAGATGGAGTCAGTGTGAGCTGCCGACTCACCGGCAGATGGATTCAGTGTGAGCTGCCAACTCACCGGCAGATGGAGTCAGTGTGAGCTGCCGACTCACCGGCAGATGGAGTCAGTGTGAGCTGCCAACTCACCGGCAGATGGAGTCAGTGTGAGCTGTTGACTCACCGGCAGATGGAGTCAGCGTGAGCTGCCGATCACCGGCTGATAAAACAAGTGTGTGGTGTCTCAACCGGCAGATGAGGTCAGTGTGACTCACCGGCAGATGGAGACAGTGTGACGCGCCTGCAGATGGAGTCAGTGTGACTCACCTACAGATGGAGTCCGTGCGACTCACCTGCATATGAAGTCGGTTTGCAGCAGACAGTGCCGCTGACAGTCCAGCCGGCTGGGGACCCCCGGCAGACGCCGCGTGTCCTGCCCCTCCAGAAAGCCGTCCAACACGCGTTCAAACGCCCACAGTCGGCCAGCACCGCACCGACTCCGCACCGTCTCACCCTCTGATGGCCAGCGTCAGATATACTGTCACCTGACAAACACTACTGCATTGTGTACCTAGTGCTCATTCTGACTGATACGATCTCATGGGATGGTGCGCAACTAGCATTGCTATCAACATCGCTTTGAGTTGCTGAATTGGCTTCAATAAGGGGTCCAGTTAGTTTAGCGGCAACATGCCCGCTTACCGTGTAGGAGGTCCCGGGTTCGAATCCCGGGGCGACCGGTTCGGAGATGGGCTTCCGAATAATCCCAAGCCCAACAGCGGTGCAAATGTAGGTAAAAAAATGGAAAAACTGATACCCACTGTAATTGGGCCAATATTCCGTTGTGAGTGGCACAAATAAATGCAATAAATAAATATATAATACAAATTGTTGGAAGTAAATTAGTTATCTCTTCCTTTAGGCAACGTACCCCTGAACGTGGCTAAATTAGTTATCTCTTCCTTTAGGCAACGTACCCCTGAACGTGGCTAAATTAGTTATCTCTTCCTTTAGGCAACGTACCCCTGAACGTGGCTAAATTAGTTATCTCTTCCTTTAGGCAACCCATGAACGTGAACGTGGCTGGCTAACGTGACCCATGAACGTGGCTAACTTAGGCGATTGAAGAAGAAAAATATTGAATGATAAAATGCCACCTTTTGTGGCTGAGCCCATGCGTAACACGTACGTCCCATGATACAAATCTCCTGAAAGTAGCTGGATTCCGGATGGTCCACCAAAGCGTTTTCCAATCCCTCAGAGTTGATGTCGGAATAAGAGCAGGTCCCGGATAAATAATCTGTCAAAATAAACCGCAGTTGTTCTTATGTCAACGAATTTGTACCTAATATGAACGCATTATGCATACTAACACAATGGTATAAGTTTACCTATTCTTGTATGAATAGTCAGACAAGTTTAGTTGTTTCTTACCTTGAGATGCATTCCATTGAACAAATCGCAGACACTAGTTAATTATCATCGACAGTCCTTTGAGACGAGTAGCCACTAAGCAAGCACGATACACAGAGACAATACTCGACGTGAGCTCTCAGTGCGACAGCAGCATAAGAGGCGACCTGCTCTGTTAAAACAGCCAGCCAGGTCCGTCCTCTCAGTGCGACAGCAGCATAAGAGGCGACCTGCTCTGTTAGACAGCCAGCCAGGTCCGTCCTCTCAGTGCGACAGCAGCATAAGAGGCGACCTTCTCTGTTAAAACAGCCAGCCAGGTCCGTCCTCTCAGTAAGAGGCGACCTGCTCTGTTAAAACAGCCAGCCAGGTCCGTCCTCTCAGTGCGACAGCAGCATAAGAGGCGACCTTCTCTGTTAAAACAGGCAGCCAGGTTCGTCCTCTCAGTAAGAGGCGACCTACTCTGTTAAAACAGCCAGCCAGGTCCGTCCTCTCAGTGCGACAGCAGCATAAGAGGCGACCTGCTCTGTTAAAACAGCCAGCCAGGTCCGTCCTCTCAGTAGCGACAGCAGCATAAGAGGCGACCTACTCTGTTAGACAGCCAGCCAGGTCCGTCCTCTCAGTGCGACAGCAGCATAAGAGACGACCTTCTCTGTTAAAACAGCCAGCCAGGTCCGTCCTCTCAGTAAGAGGCGACCTACTCTGTTAAAACAGCCAGCCAGGTTCGTCCTCTCAGTAAGAGGCGACCTACTCTGTTAAAACAGCCAGCCAGGTCCGTCCTCTCAGTGCAACAGCAGCATAAGAGGCGACCTGCTCTGTTAAAACAGCCAGCCAGGTCCGTCCTCTCAGTAAGAGGCGACCTTCTCTGTTAAAACAGCCAGCCAGGTCCGTCCTCTCAGTGCGACAGCAGCATAAGAGGCGACCTACTCTGTTAGACAGCCAGCCAGGTTCGTCCTCTCAGTGCGACAGCAGCATAAGAGGCGACCTACTCTGTTAAAACAGCCAGCCAGGTCCGTCCTCTCAGTAAGAGGCGACCTACTCTGTTAAAACAGCCAGCCAGGTCCGTCCTCTCAGTGCGACAGCAGCATAAGAGGCGACCTACTCTGTTAAAACAGCCAGCCAGGTCCGTCCTCTCAGTGCGACAGCAGCATAAGAGGCGACCTTCTCTGTTAAAACAGCCAGCCAGGTCCGTCCTCTCAGTAAGAGGCGACCTACTCTGTTAAAACAGCCAGCCAGGTCCGTCCTCTCAGTGCGACAGCAGCATAAGAGGCGACCTTCTCTGTTAAAACAGCCAGCCAGGTCCGTCCTCTCAGTAAGAGGCGACCTGCTCTGTTAGACAGCCAGCCAGGTCCGTCCTCTCAGTGCGACAGCAGCATAAGAGGCGACCTACTCTGTTAAACAGCCAGCCAGGTCCGTCCTCTCAGTAAGAGGCGACCTACTCTGTTAGACAGCCAGCCAGGTCCGTCCTCTCAGTGCGACAGCAGCATAAGAGGCGACCTACTCTGTTAAACAGCCAGCCAGTTCCGTCCTCTCAGTAAGAGGCGACCTACTCTGTTAGACAGCCAGCCAGGTCCGTCCTCTCAGTGCAACAGCAGCATAAGAGGCGACCTGCTCTGTTAAACAGCCAGCCAGGTCCGTCCTCTCAGTAAGAGGCGACCTTCTCTGTTAAAACAGCCAGCCAGGTCCGTCCTCTCAGTGCGACAGCAGCATAAGAGGCGACCTACTCTGTTAGACAGCCAGCCAGGTTCGTCCTCTCAGTGCGACAGCAGCATAAGAGGCGACCTACTCTGTTAAAACAGCCAGCCAGGTCCGTCCTCTCAGTAAGAGGCGACCTACTCTGTTAAAACAGCCAGCCAGGTCCGTCCTCTCAGTGCGACAGCAGCATAAGAGGCGACCTACTCTGTTAAAACAGCCAGCCAGGTCCGTCCTCTCAGTGCGACAGCAGCATAAGAGGCGACCTTCTCTGTTAAAACAGCCAGCCAGGTCCGTCCTCTCAGTAAGAGGCGACCTACTCTGTTAAAACAGCCAGCCAGGTCCGTCCTCTCAGTGCGACAGCAGCATAAGAGGCGACCTTCTCTGTTAAAACAGCCAGCCAGGTCCGTCCTCTCAGTAAGAGGCGACCTGCTCTGTTAGACAGCCAGCCAGGTCCGTCCTCTCAGTGCGACAGCAGCATAAGAGGCGACCTACTTTGTTAAACAGCCAGCCAGGTCCGTCCTCTCAGTAAGAGGCGATCTACTCTGTTAGACAGCCAGCCAGGTCCGTCCTCTCAGTGCGACAGCAGCATAAGAGGCGACCTACTCTGTTAAACAGCCAGCCAGGTCCGTCCTCTCAGTAAGAGGCGACCTACTCTGTTAGACAGCCAGCCAGGTCCGTCCTCTCAGTGCGACAGCAGCATAAGAGGCGACCTACTCTGTTAAACAGCCAGCCAGGTCCGTCCTCTCAGTAAGAGGCGACCTTCTCTGTTAGACAGCCAGCCAGGTCCGTCCTCTCAGTGCGACAGCAGCATAAGAGGCGACCTGTTCTGTTAGACAGCCAGCCAGGTCCGTCCTCTCAGTGCGACAGCAGCATAAGAGGCGACCTTCTCTGTTAAAACAGCCAGCCAGGTCCGTCCTCTCAGTAAGAGGCGACCTGCTCTGTTAGACAGCCAGCCAGGTCCGTCCTCTCAGTGCGACAGCAGCATAAGAGGCGACCTACTCTGTTAAACAGCCAGCCAGGTCCGTCCTCTCTGTAAGAGGCGACCTACTCTGTTAGACAGCCAGCCAGGTCCGTCCTCTCAGTGCGACAGCAGCATAAGAGGCGACCTACTCTGTTAAACAGCCAGCCAGGTCCGTCCTCTCAGTAAGAGGCGACCTACTCTGTTAGACAGCCAGCCAGGTCCGTCCTCTCAGTGCGACAGCAGCATAAGAGGCGACCTACTCTGTTAAACAGCCAGCCAGGTCCGTCCTCTCAGTAAGAGGCGACCTTCTCTGTTAGACAGCCAGCCAGGTCCGTCCTATCAGTGCGACAGCAGCATAAGAGGCGACCTGCTCTGTTAGACAGCCAGCCAGGTCCGTCCTCTCAGTGCGACAGCAGCATAAGAGGCGACCTTCTCTGTTAAAACAGCCAGCCAGGTCCGTCCTCTCAGTAAGAGGCGACCTGCTCTGTTAGACAGCCAACCAGGTCCGTCCTCTCAGTGCGACAGCAGCATAAGAGGCGACCTACTCTGTTAAACAGCCAGCCAGGTCCGTCCTCTCAGTAAGAGGCGACCTTCTCTGTTAGACAGCCAGCCAGGTCCGTCCTCTCAGTGCGACAGCAGCATAAGAGGCGACCTTCTCTGTTAAAACAGCCAGCCAGGTCCGTCCTCTCAGTAAGAGGCGACCTGCTCTGTTAGACAGCCAGCCAGGTCCGTCCTCTCAGTGCGACAGCAGCATAAGAGGCGACCTACTCTGTTAAACAGCCAGCCAGGTCCGTCCTCTCAGTAAGAGGCGACCTTCTCTGTTAGACAGCCAGCCAGGTCCGTCCTCTCAGTGCGACAGCAGCATAAGAGGCGACCTTCTCTGTTAAAACAGCCAGCCAGGTCCGTCCTCTCAGTAAGAGGCGACCTTCTCTGTTAGACAGCCAGCCAGGTCCGTCCTCTCAGTGCGACAGCAGCATAAGAGGCGACCTACTCTGTTAAACAGCCAGCCAGGTCCGTCCTCTCAGTGCGACAGCAGCATAAGAGGCGACCTACTCTGTTAAAACAGCCAGCCAGGTCCGTCCTCTCAGTAAGAGGCGACCTGCTCTGTTAGACAGCCAGCCAGGTCCGTCCTCTCAGTGCGACAGCAGCATAAGAGGCAACCTTCCCTGTTAAAACAGCCAGCCAGGTCCGTCCTCTCAGTAAGAGGCGACCTACTCTGTTAAAACAGCCAGCCAGGTCCGTCCTCTCAGTGCGACAGCAGCATAAGAGGCGACCTTCTCTGTTAAAACAGCCAGCCAGGTCCGTCCTCTCAGTAAGAGGCGACCTGCTCTGTTAAAACAGCCAGCCAAGTCCGTCCTCTCAGTGCGACAGCAGCATAAGAGGCGACCTTCTCTGTTAAAACAGCCAGCCAGGTCCGTCCTCTCAGTAAGAGGCGACCTACTCTGTTAAAACAGCCAGCCAGGTCCGTCCTCTCAGTGCGACAGCAGCATAAGAGGCGACCTACTCTGTTAAACAGCCAGCCAGGTCCGTCCTCTCAGTAAGAGGCGACCTGCTCTGTTAAAACAGCCAGCTAGGTCCGTCCTCTCAATAAGAGGCGACCTGCTCTGTTAGACAGCCAGCCAGGTCCGTCCTCTCAGTGCGACAGCAGCATAAGAGGCGACCTACTCTGTTAAAACAGCCAGCCAGGTCCGTCCTCTCAGTAAGAGGCGACCTTCTCTGTTAGAACAGCCAGCCAGGTCCGTCCTCTCAGTAAGAGGCGACCTACTCTGTTAAAACAGCCAGCCAGGTCCGTCCTCTCAGTGCGACAGCAGCATAAGAGGCGACCTACTCTGTTAGACAGCCAGCCAGGTTCGTCCTCTCAGTAAGAGGCGACCTGCTCTGTTAGACAGCCAGCCAGGTTCGTCCTCTCGGTGAGCACTCACCCCGTGTGAAGGCA
This sequence comes from Chirona hameri, assembly GCA_036785665.1. Lineage (NCBI taxonomy): Eukaryota > Metazoa > Arthropoda > Thecostraca > Balanomorpha > Balanidae > Chirona > Chirona hameri. The sequence continues at coordinate 51,139 of JAXIVJ010004017.1, forward strand.
TGCCAGGATTCACTCTGATGACACTCGGCTACACACTCCGGCAGTGAGGCGGAGTTCGGAGGCTGAGCTAATGTCCGCCAGTCGCCACGGCCCACGCTGTCCGGACGGAAAGTCTTACCCGTAGTCCGCTCAAACAGCACTGTACCACCGAGACACTGGGCTGTGAGGAAGACACGACAGATAGTTCAGATGCACCGCCGAGACACTGGGCTGTGGGGCAGACACGACAGATAATTCAGGTGTACCACCGAGACACTGGGCTGTGGAGCAGACACGACAGATAGTTCAGATGTACCACCGAGACACTGGGCTGCGGGGAAGACACGACAGATAGTTCAGGTGTACCACGGAGACACTGGGCTGCGGGGAAGACACGACCGATAGTTCAGATGTACCACTGAGACACTGGGATGTGGAGCAGACACGACAGATAGTTCAGGTGTACCACGGAGACACTGGGCTGCGGGGAAGACACGACAGATAGTTCAGATGTACCACTGAGACACTGGACTGCGGGGAAGACACGACAGATAGTTCAGGTGTACCACGGAGACACTGGGCTGCGGGGAAGACTGGACAGATAGTTCAGGTGTACCACCGAGACACTGGGCTGCGGGACAGACACGACAGATAGTTCAGATGTGCCACCGAGACACTGGGCTGCGGGACAGACACGACGGATAGTTCAGATGTACCACCGGGACACTGGGCTGTGGGGCAGATACGACAGATAGTTCAGATGTACCACCGAGACACTGGGCTGCGGGGAAGACACGACAGATAGTTCAGATGTACCACTGAGACACTGGACTGCGGGGAAGACACGACAGATAGTTCAGGTGTACCACGGAGACACTGGGCTGCGGGGCAGACTGGACAGATAGTTCAGGTGTACCACCGAGACACTGGGCTGCGGGACAGACACGACAGATAGTTCAGATGTACCACCGAGACACTGGGCTGCGGGACAGACACGACAGATAGTTCAGATGTACCACCGAGACACTGGGCTGTGGGGCAGATACGACAGATAGTTCAGATGTACCACCGAGACACTGGGCTGCGGGGAAGACACGACAGATAGTTCAGATGTACCGCCGAGACACGGGGCTGTGGGGCAGACACGACAGATAGTACAGGTGTACCACCAAGACACTGGGCTGTGGGGAAGACACGACAGATAGTTCAGGTGTACCACGGAGACACTGGGCTGCGGGGAAGATACGACATATAGTTCAGATGTACCACTGAGACACTGGGCTGCGGGGAAGACACGACAGATAGTTTAGGTGTACCACGGAGACACTGGGCTGCGGGGAAGATACGACAGATAGTTCAGATGTACCACCGAGACACTGGGCTGTGGGAAGGATACGACTGATAGTTCAGATGTACCACCGAGACACTGGGCTGTGGAGCAGATACGACAGATAGTTCAGATGTACCACCGAGACACTGGGCTGTGGGGAGGATACGACTGATAGTTCAGATGTACCACCGAGACACTGGGCTGTGGAGCAGATACGACAGATAGTTCAGATGTACCACCGAGACACTGGGCTGTGGAGCAGATACGACAGATAGTTCAGGTGTACCACCGAAACACTGGGCTGCGGGGAAGACACGACCGATAGTTCAGGTGTACCACCGATACACTGGGCTGTGGGGAAGACACGACAGATAGTTCACGTGTACCACCGAGACACTGGGCTGTGGGGAAGATACGCCAGATAGTTCAGGTGTACCACCGAGACACTGGGCTGCGTGGCAGACTCGACAGATAGTTCAGATGTACCACAGAGACACTGGGCTGTGGGGAAGATACGACAGATAGTTCAGATGTACCACCGAGACACTGGGCTGCGTGGCAGACTCGACAGATAGTTCAGGTGTACCACCGAGACACTGGGCTGTGGGGAAGACACGACAGATAGTTCAGATGTACCACTGAGACACTGGGCTGTGGAGCAGACACGACAGATAGTTCAGACTTCAGGTGTATCACCGAGACACTGGGCTGTGGGGAAGACTCGACAGATAGTTCAGGTGTACCACCGAGACACTGGGCTGCGGGGCAGACACGACATATAGTGCAGGTGTACCACGGAGACACTGGGCTGCGGGGAAGATACGACAGATAGTTCAGATGTACCACTGAGACACTGGGCTGTGGGGAAGACACGACAGATAGTTCAGATGTACCACCGATACACTGGGCTGTGGGGCAGATACGACAGATAGTTCAGGTGTACCACCGAGACACTGGGCTGCGGGGCAGACTGGACAGATAGTTCAGATGTACCGCCAAGACACTGGGCTGCGGGGAAGACACGACAGATAGTTCAGGTGTACCACGGCGACACTGGGCTGCGGGGAAGACACGACAGATAGTTCAGGTGTACCACGGAGACACTGGGCTGCGGGGAAGATACGACAGATAGTTCAGGTGTACCACCGAGACACTGGGCTGCGGGGAAGACTCGACAGATAGTTCAGGTGTACCACGGAGACACTGGGCTGCGGGGAAGACACGACCGATAGTTCAGGTGTACCACCGAGACACTGGGCTGTGGGGAAGACACGACAGATAGTTCACGTGTACCACCGAGACACTGGGCTGTGGGGAAGACACGCCAGATAGTTCAGGTGTACCACCGAGACACTGGGCTGCGTGGCAGACTCGACAGATAGTTCAGATGTACCACAGAGACACTGGGCTGTGGGGAAGATACGACAGATAGTTCAGATGTACCACCGAGACACTGGGCTGCGTGGCAGACTCGACAGATAGTTCAGGTGTACCACCGAGACACTGGGCTGTGGGGAAGACACGACAGATAGTTCAGATGTACCACTGAGACACTGGGCTGTGGAGCAGACACGACAGATAGTTCAGACTTCAGGTGTATCACCGAGACACTGGGCTGTGGGGAAGACTCGACAGATAGTTCAGGTGTACCACCGAGACACTGGGCTGCGGGGCAGACACGACAGATAGTGCAGGTGTACCACGGAGACACTGGGCTGCGGGGAAGATACGACAGATAGTTCAGATGTACCACTGAGACACTGGGCTGTGGGGAAGACACGACAGATAGTTCAGATGTACCACCGATACACTGGGCTGTGGGGCAGATACGACAGATAGTTCAGGTGTACCACGGATACACTGGGCTGTGGGGAAGACTCGACAGATAGTTCAGATGTACCACCGAGACACTGGGCTGCGGGGAAGACACGACATATAGTTCAGGTGTACCACCGAGACACTGGGCTGCGGGGAAGACACGACAGATAGTTCAGGTGTACCACGGAGACACTGGGCTGTGGAGCAGACACGACAGATAGTTCAGGTGTACCACCGAGACATTGGTCTGCGGGATAGATACGACAGATAATTCAGATGTACCACTGAGACACTGGGCTGTGGAGCAGACTCGACATATAGTTCAGATGTACCGCTGAGACACTGGGCTTTGGGGCAGACACGACAGATAGTTCAGGTGTACCACCGAGACACTGGGCTGCGGGGCAGACTGGACAGATAGTTCAGATGTACCGCCAAGACACTGGGCTGCGGGGAAGACACGACAGATAGTTCAGGTGTACCACGGAGACACTGGGCTGCGGGGAAGACACGACAGATAGTTCAGGTGTACCACGGAGACACTGGGCTGCGGGGAAGATACGACTGATAGTTCAGATGTACCGCCAAGACACTGGGCTGCGGGGCAGACTCGACAGATAGTTCAGACGTACCACCGAGACACTGGGCTGTGGAGCAGACACGACATATAGTTCAGATGTACCACCGAGACACTGGGCTGCGGGGAAGATACGACAGATAGTTCAGGTGTACCACCGAGACACTGGGCTGCGGGGCAGACTCGACAGATAGTTCAGGTGTACCACCGAGACACTGGGCTGCGGGGAAGACACGACAGATAGTTCAGGTGTACCACGGAGACACTGGGCTGCGGGGAAGACACGACCGATAGTTCAGGTGTACCACCGAGACACTGGGCTGCGGGGCAGACTCGACAGATAGTTCAGATGTACCACCGAGACACTGGGCTGTGGGGAAGACACGGCAGATAGTTCAGGTGTACCACCGAGACACTGGGCTGCGGCGAAGACACGACAGATAGTTCAGGTGTACCACCGAAACACTGGGCTGTGGGGAAGACACGACAGATAGTTCAGGTGTACCAGCGAGACACTGGGCAGTGGGGAAGACAGGACAGATAGTTCAGGTGTACCACCGAGACACTGAGCTGCGGGGTAGACACAACAGATAGTTCAGGTGTACCACCGAGACACTGGGCTGTGGAGCAGACACGACAGATAGTTCAGATGTACCACCGAGACACTGGGCTGCGGGGAAGATACGACAGATAGTTCAGATGTACCACCGAGACACTGGGCTGCGGGATAGATACGACAGATAGTTCAGATGTACCACCGAGACACTGAGCTGCGGGACAGACTCGACAGATAGTTCAGATGTAGACTGTACCACTGACAAACTAGGATGTGGGGAAGACACGACAGATAGTTCAGATGTTCCACCGGCACATTTGGAGCTCGTGAGATATTTAGGTAGTATTCTGTGATTTCAGATATGTATTCGCAGACAGTCCTTACATATTTTTTATGAAATTACCTTAAATGCGAGAAATATTGATAAATGTGTTGCATCAGTGACACAGTCGTTAGGAATATACAATTAAACCATGAAATTATCAAGTTCAAGTCATTATTTTCATAGAGAAATTCACCAGTCAGGCTCGATAATAGACCGTACCGTATGACATGGCATGGCATTCTTGGCTGTGTGAAAGGAACTAGGAAGTCACCTCTTACCATCAGCGTGAGGCATGATGTTTCCAGCCAGAATAGCGAAAACTATTGTTGAAATCCACGAGGAAATGACGCTAAATCTGGTGACCTGAAACAGAAAATGTTACGAAGCGTCACTGCTGCATTCTATCCAGAGGCGCACACAAGGGAGGAGGGCACACGGGCCCGTGCCCCCCCCTTACGAAATGTGCGGGGCCCCTCTGGGGCGGCCCCGTGGGGTCCCTCTGAGGCGGTCCCGCGGGGGCTGGGGCCCTTGTTTGGTTGTATACATAAACGGATTTATTTTTACAAATGAAAGTCAAAGTTGTACATTTTATATTTGCATCCGAAGGGCTCAGAGGCGCACACAAGGGGGCACACAGGCCCGTGCCACCTTACAAAATTCAGGCCCCTATGAGGCCCCGCATGGGTGGGACACTGTCCGGTTGTATTTTTTTTAATACAAAAAGAACACAAATCCTGATGTATATCTTACAAATGAAAAGTGCAAGTTTTCATTTGCTATTTTCATCCAAAGGGGTCCACCGCGAAAATATAGAAAGCGAAGTTATCGCGAAAATGTGTAACGGGTCGAAGCTCTTAGGAGAAAAAAGATAAATAGATAAAATAATACACGAAGTGTGCCTCATACCAGAGGCGCACACAAGGGGGACACGCTGGCCCACATGCTCCTCCCTTACGAAATGCGGGCCCCTGTCAGGCGGCCCTGCGTGGGCTGGGGTCCCTGTTTGGTTGCATTAAAAACAATACAAATCCGGATTCATTTTTTACAAATGAAAGTCAAAGTTTTACATTTTATATTTTCATCCGAAGGGTCCATGGAGGTACACACAAGGGGCGGGGGCACACGGGCCTGTGCCCCTTTACGAAATGTGGGCCCCTATGAGGCGGCCCGGCGCCCCCCGCCCGCGCGAAACGAGAGTTATTATTTTCTATTGTCATCTTAGCACACCACGACTGTCCGCGGCCCGTGACGTAATGCGCCAATGTGCATCCGTGAATCCATCCAAGCGTGCGTTCGGCAGCTGGAAAACGTTTTAATTTGGATATTTTCCGCCTGGAAAATTATCGTCGATAATTTTCACTTCGCGCGTTCGGCATCTATACTCTGTCGGGGATAATTTTCTATTGGAAAATGATCGCTCCGCAGAGCGTTCGGTAGGTGTATACCGAACAAGGATCGGCTCCATCCATCGGCTTTTTGCGTGCGCTGTAAAACATGTATGTAACTCAACTCAGACGTGAAATTGGTATTAGTCGCCCTCAAAAGCAACACGAATTACTTTGAGAACACAACATGTGCAAAAACTCAAGTTAAAAGACATCAAATGGCCGCCGGTGAACGCAGCAGCAGTCAGCTGCTACGACGAAGGGATAATATCCAAGCGACCCTGCTCCGGACATTTTCCACGATTCTCGCCCGCGTCGGCCGACGGAAAATTATCGGGGATGATTTTTCATTTTCCAGATACCGAACGTGATCCTTGTCAGGTCAATATTGTCACCAATGTCACATACATGTCACCAATGTCACCAAATGTCAGTTGGTCATATATGGGTGTCCTTAACAAACTTTTTGCCTCGAGAACTATGAGCTAGCGAAGCGCCGAAAATACAAATCATAAAAAATACATTCGAAAGATATTTAACCCTATTAGTGGCAGCAGGGGGGGGGGGGCAGATTCTGCCCACCCCTCAGGTGTTTCGTGGATATCTCCGGAACGGCTGGGAGCAGGCCCATGACATTTTAGGACTTTCCTAAAATTGATTTCCGCATATAAAAATGTTAAGTTCTTAACCTTAACACGCGACATGGAGGGGGGGCGAAATCCGCCCACCCCTCCGGTTTTTCGAGGATAGCGAAAAAACGGCGGCGCGCAGCGCCGCCGTTTACCTGTTTAGAAATGAACTTCCCGCGTTATGTAAAGTTCTTGGCTTCAGGTCATCTCAGGTCAGGTCACCAGACCAGGTCACGTGATGACCTCAACTCCAAAACGTTTGCAGTAGTACCACAGCCACAGTTTTACGCCGATCGGTTTCAATCTTGCAGGACTTCATAAGGTCATAGATACCAACAATTTGTTTGTCTCGGATTTCTAATATCGGTGACCTAAGGTCAGGTCAATTTTGTGACCGCCAACACGGTTTTATCAATAACTATCGACATAATGAAGATAGAGAAGATAAAACGGTACCAATATGTTTGTCTCGTCGAGACACGTCTCCCAATATGCAACATGACCAGCTTGGGTCACCACTTGACCTTGACCTGAGGTCAAATTTATCAGTTGACCTAACCCGGTCACCATGAATATGATTCGAAGCGCCTTGACAAGACACACGCGATGGCGTAAACATTATTGCTTTATCTTTAATAGGTAAAAGGTTATTTGGGGAAAACAGTTTTGAAAACAAAATCACCTTTTTGACATTCGATGACCTCTGGAGCCTAAACTATTGACCTGAGCTCAAATCTGAGGACATCTACGTTGATTGCATTTTTGCAATGACTTTCGATTGCTTTTTTCCGTTTGCTGCTAACTATCATAGTTCCCGAGATATTTGGGGGTGTTCGAACCGAAGTCTTGAAAACTTGAAAATCTGACCCTTGATGACCTCTGGTGACCTCAATATTGAACTGAAAAAAAAATGAACGAAACACTTTCGAAAGAGCTTGTCTCGAGCTATCTAACGTCGTTTCCCGCTTGTCGCTACGTTGCGTGGTTTTCGAGATCATAGGGGGGGGGGCGAAATCCGCCCCCCCCCTCCAGGGCGTGTAATTATCAGAGGCCCTCCAGGGCGCGTGTTAACAGAGGTGGTTCCAGGGCTCGGTTCTTGGAGGGTTTTTCGGCGACATTTGGCGATAATACGGAGAAGCGATATTTACGGCTTCTTCCTAACTGCCTCAAGTATAAAGGAGTTACATAGGTTTACGGTGATTGAAAAGGTGAAAATTAGTTGATGTTGATGAACTAAGGTTTCCAGGAAGTATGAAACGTTTGGCTGGCAGTCAATAGAGCGATTTAAGGGACATTTATAGCTATGAAGATGCAAAAGGTAGTTTATCCTTCCATTATTTGCATAATTTATTAAATATAGAGTTGCAGGGGCGTGTTCAGGCATTGGAAAAGGGAGGTGACTGGCATGATGACGATATGCCTGTGATTACGGCGCAATAGACAGTTAGTTTATAATGATATATGCACATATGTTGCAAGGAGAGGGAATGAAGTCATTTTTTTTTGCATAGGCGCGCTCAGGAATCGAAGAAAGGGGTCATATTGGCGGCTTGAAAAAAATATTGCAAGGAAAATAGGATGAATGGGCCTACAATGACATAACATACTGCAGTTTTCGGATGAAACATGCACCACAGGGTACTCTACGAACGATTATAAGATAATAGGCGAGTCCAGGTAGGGTAAAAAGGGGGTAACACATGTGAATTGAAATTGCATGTGAAATAGTCACTGTTGACTAGTTAGTATTGTAATAGCGGAAAATATACCTATCAAAAGGTCATGCACCTCCCCAGTTTGGTTCCTGGATACGCATATGATGAAGTACAACATGCAAAAAAGGAACAATCTATGATCAGTAACTTATTTATATTTTTTGGTAGCAACTTGCCTTCGGTTAATATTTTCTCTATTTGGCCTCCCTTTTTCACTAACCTGCCACTGCCTATGGATACAAATATGCTTTATACTTGTTGTGTCTGATATACAATACGCACCATTTCACTTATCCAAAAAAAGCCAACAAAAGCTGTTTTATTATTAATTTACTTCACCCCCATATTTAGTGACCTGCAAACACCTATGATTTTTGAATTTTCAAAAGTCCCGTCATATATCAATCTCCAATTCAATATCTATCGTTCCCCATTAGTTGCGTTAAAATGAGTTGATACACATGGCAGCTGTGGTGGATCAAATATACTTCTATTTTTTCGTTTTTGCCCCCCTGTTGCCCCCTATCAAAGATTTAGGAAATTGTTTTTTTACAGATGTAGATCATGTTGATGGGAATCGAACGCCGGTTGATTTGTGAAAATCGGACAAGTAAATCTCCAGATCTCGGGGGTGGGGGGTGAATCCCCCCTTGCCACTAATAGGGGTAGCCATGGGACCCAGGAGCCTGCTACTAATGGGGTTAACCCGCGCCGTGTTGGGGGGCGGGCGTTTAGACGCCCCCCCCCTTAAGGTTTTTCGGGATAGCAGAAAAACGTGTGTTTTTTTTTGTACAGCTATTCGGGCATCAGTTACCCACATTATGTGCAATTATTGACCTCGGGTCATCTCATGTCAGGTCACCAGGCCAGGTTACGTGACCCCACCTCCAAAAAAGTGTGCGGTCGTACCACAGCTACAGTTGTTAGCCGGTCGGTTTAAAACTTACAGGATTTCATAAGGCCATAGGTACCTACAATTCGGATATCTAAATATCGGTGACCTAAGGGCGGGTCAATTTCGTGACCTCTCCATTATAAGTCAATTGGGAAATATTCAAATGCTTCCTATTCCGAGGATACGCATGATATCAATCCAATTCCAAAGCCTTTTGGGTCATATTATCATAGGCCGTTCTTGATGATCCAGGTGTAATTTTTGTTCAGTGACCCCTACAGGGTCAGCCGAGGTCATCTGAGGTCACCTGGTCGACATATAGTCCATTCAGGTCGAGAGAAAGCCTTTTCAAACCGGCACAGGGACAGGGCCTTCTCAGGCCTAGCCAATTGCGCTCTTAGACCCGCCTAGGGTCCTTTCAGGCATGGCAAATGCCCTATCATACTGGCATTGGGCCACCTCAAACTGGCATAAGGCACCTTAGGCCGACCCAGGGCCCCTCAGGCCGATCGAAGCCACCCCCTCCACCCGGGCTGACTGAGGGCCCTCAGACCGACCCAGGGCACCTTCAGGCCGATCGTAGGCCCTCTCAAGTCAATCGACGCCCCCTCAGGGACGATCTAGGACCAAACGAGAGTCCCTCAGGCCGACCGAGGGCACCCTCAGGCCGAACGACGACACCCGGACTGACTGAGGGCCCTCATACCAACTGAGGGCACCTTCGTGCCAATCGAAGGCCCCGCGGGCTGACTGAGAGCCCTAAGGCCGACTGAGGGCACCCTCTGACCGGCCGAAAACCATATAAGGCCGACCGAGAGCCCCACAGCGAGACCGATGGCCCCCTCAGACCCACCGAAGGCTACCTCAGGCCGACTGAAGGCCCGTCAGGCCCATCGAGTGTCCTCAGGCCGACAGAGGGCCTCTCAGACCAGCGAAGGCCCCTCAGTCAGACCAAGGGATCCCTTAGGACGATCGAAGACCGACCGAGACACCCTCAGGCCGACCGAGAGCCCCCTCAGGCGCAATGAGGGCTCCGTCAGGTCAATCAAAGAGACCCCTCAGGCCGATCAAGGGGTCCCTCAGCCCAACAGAGGGCCCCTGATGACTACCGAGGGCCCCAGAGAGCGACAGAGGCCACCTCTAGACCGACTGAGGGCCCAGACTGGCCGAGGGCCCCTCCGGAAGAGTGGGACCCTCTTGAACCTAGCAAGGACCCTCTAAGACCGGCGTTGGACCCTCTCAGATCGACCGATGATCCTTTCAAAACGCTGAAGGTCCAGTTTTACCGCTTCAGGGCTTTCCCAGGACGGTAAGGCCTTTTCAGGACAATCGAGGGCCCTCTCAAACCGACACTGGGCTTTCGCAGACCCAGTGACCTATTTCCAGTGGCTGGGCCTTCAGCCTCTAGACCTGATGTTCCAGGAGGGGACCATGACCCCCTTGGCCCCTCATTTGCCACGCCCATGTCCATGGTTTAATTTACCAGAGTCTTCGTGGAAATTATACATCATGCTCACATAGAGCGCAAGTACCAAAGTTTTGCCACTATGTATGTACCATCCGAAGAGTCCACCTTAACACCTTCAAGATTCCCATGTACATTTATTGTGTACCACCGTGTCTTTTTTATCTTCAATCCATTGTCCCAGAAAACAAACAAGCGAAGAAACTTCAAGTGATAATCTGTCTGGATAGGTAAACCTAATGTGGTGCTTCGCGGCCACACGAAACAATAGAGTTAACCTAATTTAATTAAAGCGCTTAAAAGCTAAGTGGTCACGATGTCTCATCATTCCTTTGTTACGGGATGCAGGGCTGGGGGGGGGGGGGGGTAAAGTGTTATGTCCTTATGGATAAGGTCGGGGACAAAATGTTCCTTCTCATGAAGTACTCGGGGGTCAAAATGCCCGCAAAAATCATTACTATGTCATTTATGTAAAAATTTACTAAGCGAGCATGTCCTTAGAAATATTGATTGTCAACACCACTTCAGATGTATTATTCACTTAATCATCATATTCATCACGTCAGTTTGTATGTACATTTACTTTTTTTAAATTAGCAGTTGCATTTCAGCTAATAATAAGTTACATTAAAACAAAAATCCGACCCCAAAAAAATCGGACGATAGATTCAACACGTGGGGTCACTGAACCAAAAATGCGCCTGGGTCTTGGCCTATAATAAATGGCCTATAATAATATGATCCAGAAGGAATTGGGCTGATATGCGCATCCTCAGAATAGGAAGCATTTTAACATTTCCCCATTGACTTATAATGGGGAGGTCACGAAATTGACCTGACCTTAGGTCACCGATATAAAAAAATCCGAGATAAACGAATTGTAAGTACTATTACCCTTATGAAATCCTGTAAGTACGAAATCGATCGGCTACAAACTGTTGCTGCGATACGACCGCACACTTCCTTAGAGGTGGGGTCACGTGACCTGGCCTGGTGACTTGACCTGAGATGACCCGTAGTCAAGAATTTTACAATATGTAGGCAATTGATGCCTTAACAGCTGTGCCAAAAATGGCGGCGCTGCGCGCAGCTGTTTTTTTTTTGCTCTCCTCGAAAAACCTTAGCGTCTAAACTCCCCACCCTCGGCACGGCGCGGGAAATCCGGACAGTAGATTCCCCCGGGTGCGGGGCCGGGGTACTAGCGCATTTTCAATGGAGGTCCACTGTCAGGACAGTGAATTTCACTGTCCTGGGACCCCACCCCTTTAACTCAAAAATTAACAGAGCTAGAAAGACGCAGGAAAAAGCGTTCAAAAGCTCTCGACAAACACATTCGAAGATACTTTATACATTTTTTCCTCAAGTCAATATTAAGGTCACCAGAGGTCATCAAAGGTCAGATTTTTAAGTTTGAGGACTTCGCTCCAGAAACCCCCAGATATCACAGGAACTATGATAGCTAAGAACAAATAGAAAAGAGCAATGAAAATCTCTTGAAAAATGCAATCGTCAAGGTGTCCTCGAATTTGAGCTCAGGTCAATAGTTTATGCTCCAGAGCTCATCAAATGTCAAAAAGGCTATAAAAAACGTTTACCACAAATAACTTTTTACCTAATAACGACAAAGTAATAATTGTGACGCCATCGTGCTTGTATCGTCAAAACACTTCGCCTCATATTAGTGTTGACCAGGTCAGGTTAACTTACAAATGTGACCTCAGTTCAAGGTCAAGTGGTGGTGACCCAAGTAGGTCATCTTGCATATGGGAAGAAGTGCCGCGACGAGATAAACACATTGGTGTCGGTTTCACTTCTCTATCGTCATTATGTCGAGAGTTATTGACATAAAACTGTTGGTGACCTCGGATGACCTCGGCTGACCCTGTAGGGGTCACTGAACAAAAATGGCACATAGGTCATCAATAATGTTCTATAATAACATGATCCAGAAGGAATTAAGCTTAGGTTACACGGGCGATTTTTGCGGCAACTTCTCGGCAACTTGTTGCTCGGCAGCAGCTGGACAACAGCTTCGGTTGCTCTGCAGCGGCCCGACGTCAGCGGCAACCGATATATCACTAGCCAAGGATACAGCGTGACGTCAGCATAGTTTAGACCAATGAGAGGCAGCGCTCGATCTCCGGGAACCTTGAGCAGCCGGTTGCCGAGATGTTCAATTTTTTGAACAAATTGCTGAGAGTTGGCAACTTGCTGTCGTTCACCTGCAGCCATGGCGTCCGACCGAGGATATCAAATGCCTAATATCGGTGAGTTTTCCATTTGTTTTCCTTTGGTATATCGCTGATTACCTTGATAATGTTGCAGGATATGAATGTAAAAGTTTCATGGTTCAAAACCCAAGTCCGTATGATTGTGAAACCTGCCAGATAGGACAGGCATGGGAAGACATCTTTCGGATATTTTCTTAGAAAGGTTGTGCTTGGAGCCCAAAAATAATGAATGCATGCCTTGTCCTGCCTCAAACCAAATGTGACATGCTTAATGCTTATCTCAAGATCTAATTTGCCTTGGTGGTTGCCTTGCCTCGGTGGTCTGTCTCCGCAAAGATGCATGCAGGGGGGTAATAGTTCAGTAATTGGTAATAGTTCAGTAATTGGTAATAGTTTAGTAATTCACCTCCCCAGTTTACAGTGTTCTTGAAGTCCCCAATAGAAGAAGAGAATATTATTACGACAGACATAAAAGTATCAGTAATATCAAAGCTATGACGTCACCAAAAACAATACATAATACAACCTGACCTAACCTTTACAGCAATTACGGTCTCAGGGACCCACGTTTAGAACGCTTTGCTCACTGTACTGCAGAAACCTACTGGGGCTGTTGCCAGCCCAGACCCACCAGACCATCCCGTAGACAGTCAAAGATAACCCACTTTTCAGTCTGTCATAATATTACCGTCAACTGACTACTCTTCTTCTATTAGGGACCTCAAGAACACCATAAATTACAGAAGTTAAATTACTGAACTGCAGTAGGTACCCACCCACTAACTAATTACTGAACTGACCTGTAGGAATGACACAAAAAGTGTGTGTGTGTGGGGGGGGGGGGGGGGGGGAGGCAGTGAAACTTTGATCTTGCCTTGAGAGAAACCATACCCCTATGATGTGTTTGCAGATTTGGGCTCCTCTCGCCAGACTGGTTATTGATTCAACTTTTTTAGAACAATTAAATCATGATTCATTTTGGAATCTAAATGATTCAATCACTGTTCGATTCACAGATACAATTTTGAGAATTGATTCCTTCTGATTCAAAGAATCAAAACAAATATTTTAATCGATTCACGTTTGATTCAACATTTAAATATATGAGGCAAATTTATGTCATCAATAAAAATGGAAACATGCATACATATGATCATTAAAACATTGTTACAGCAATAGTATTTCAGTATACATGAATGTAGCCACTGGGACTGCATGTATTTGCACAATTTACCAGTGTACTTGAATCGTTCAATCTTTTGATTCAATCAGCCTTGATTTGATGCAGGTTTTGATTCAATCACGATTCATGAATACAAAGATCTGGTGGTGAATCAATTATGTTTTGATTCAATGAGTTTTGATTGAACGATTCCAGTGGATTCAATCAGTGTCAAATCAATAATCAGTCTGCGGCTCTCGCCTTGGCAACCTGTTCAGGCGCGGATCCAGGGGGGGGGGGTGCTAGGGCGCGCACCCCTGAGGCAGGGTTGCGCCCATTCTGCGCCATACAAACACGCCCGTAGGGCGTAACATTTTGTATGGCGCCCCCCCCCCCCCCCCCCCACCCTGACCGAAATCCTGGATCCGCGCCTGCTGTTTGTCCCAGATTTTTGCCCACAAATGAACGAAATAGCCCATTGAAGAATCCTCAACTCATTAATCTGGCACTCCCTAAAGGCTCTGTTACTGGTTAACCAGTAACAGAGCCTTTAGGGAGTGCCAGATTAATGAGTTGAGGATTCTTCAATGGGCTATTTCGTTCATTTGTGGGCAAAAATCTGGGACAAATTTGGTGTGACCCCTCCTGATAGAATGACAACCCAGATGTAATTTTTTTAGATAGATTTTCAAATTTCACATGTTTCTCACACCCTTTTCTGCTGCATGACACAACTTATGCAGCCACTTATGCAGCCACTTATGCAGCCACTTAGCAGCAGCCCTAAAGCTAAATGAAGTTAAGCATTAACATGAGTATCAATGTCAGACATTGAGCTAGGATTGCCCTTGTTCTAGGTTACAAAATTGATAGTTACTACAACAAATAGTGTGGGTTGTATGAAATTAAATCTAAAATGAAAGAATGCAGGTGAATCTGGTCATTGCAATATTGTATAGGGTGGCTTCACATCTGCACCAGCTGAAGCAATTCACATCAGCTGTAGCTGAAAAGTGTACTTTGCTCCATGGCTTGTGGAAGGAAAATAACTGGTCAGTACTGAGTACTTTGAACTAGTACTAGTACTTTGTACTGAGTACCTTCTGGCACAGGATGAGGAAGGTGGGGAATTAATCAAAGGCACTGTTGCTGCCTTCCATTTGATCCTTCACCCAGCTGAAATGAACTTTTTATGCTGTCAATTGACGTGAAAGAAATAATGGCGAGCTTGGATGCCAAACATTAAAATCTGTGTATTTCATCTCATGCGTATGTGTGTATCCACCGAGAATGAACTGAATAAAGATGTGCCAATTTTAAGTATCAATGTTGTTCAACTCCTGTGTCATTGTTATGGTATATGAAGAGAGTTTTTGTGATTTAGTTTACAGTAAATTATTCCTATTGAAATGTGTTAAATATAACTGTTTTGTGCACTTCAAATTGTTAGAAATTTGGCATTAAATTTGTGTTGTTGCACTCGTAAGAATGGTTGTTATAATTAAACATGTTTTCAGATATCCCAACACTGATCAGAGAGGTTGAGGCGGAAAGATGTCTGTGGGACATGAGCTGCAAAGAGTACGCCAACCGTCACCTGAAGGACCTGAAGTGGGAGAAGGTTGGCCAGGCCTGCGGCTGTACTGGTAAGTGTACAAATCAGCAGCTCGTTTTTGACAATGTAAGTATTATTAAGTATACTTAACTAAATAAATTACTAGGTTCTGTAACAATCATGAGTAGATAATCGTTCCCAAAATTGGTGTGGCCAAAGGGTATTCTAGGGCTATTTTTCCATAGCCTGACAAGATGCTCCAATACATTTGCATTAAGCAAAAAATAAGTGTTTGTGTGGCTCGGCCACATCAACTTTTTGACCATAGGTAGGTGTGACCTATGTGTGTACTACATTATCCACCCATGGTAACAATATATACCCACATGTACAGTCACATGATCTTGGAGCATTGGTAACGTTATTAAACAAAGGCAAAAACAAACATACATTGAGAATTACTGGTTAGTTAAAACAATACCCAGATTACGTGGGAACTTGGGAGCTCAATGCCTCCCAGTTAGTTTTGTTTGTCTTATGATAATATTTACATACAATCGCTATTTACAGGTCTTGAAGCAAAGAAAAAATTTAAAAATCTGCGCACCGCCCACAACAGGACGAAGAACCGATACGTGCCAAGCGGGTCCGGGGCCTCAGAAGCAGCCAGGCCTCGGGGAGGAGGAGGCCCCGATCTGCTGTTCCTCGACGCAGTTCCCCGTCGTGGAGAGTATGTATCACGTTGTTACTCTGCGTTTCGTCCGTATCCTCCGTGTTCCGCTGGTACATACCGTTGCTGTGTTGTGTGTCGTCCCTGACCTCTGTGTTCCGCTGGTACATACCGGTGCTGTGTTGTGTGTCGTCCCTGACCTCTGTGTTCCGCTGGTACATACCGGTGCTGTGTTGTGTGTCGTCCCTGACCTGTGTTCCGCTGGTACATACCGTTGCTGTGTTGTGTGTCGTCCCTGACCTCTGTGTTCCGCTGGTATATACCGGTGCTGTGTTGTGTGTCATCCCTGACCTCTGTGTTCCGCTGGTAAATACTGGTGCTGTGTTGTGTGTCATCCCTGACCTCTGTGTTCCGCTGGTACATACCGGTGCTGTGTTGTGTGTCATCCCTGACCTCTGTGTTCCGCTGGTACATACCGGTGCTGTGTTGTGTGTCATCCCTGACCTCTGTGTTCCGCTGGTACATACCGGTGTTGTGTTGTGTGTCATCCCTGACCTCTGTTCCGCTGGTACATACCGGTGTTGTGTTGTGTGTCGTCCCTGACCTCTGTGTCTACCCCATACATACCGGTGCTGTGTTGTGTCGTCCCTGACCTCTGTGTTCCGCTGGTACATACCGGTGTTATGTTGTGTGTCGTCCCTGACCTCTGTGTCTACCCCATACATACCGGTGCTGTGTTGTGTCGTCCCTGACCTCTGTGTTCCGCTGGTACATACCGGTGCTGTGTTGTGTGTCGTCCCTGACCTCTGTGTTCCGCTGGTACATACCGGTGCTGTGTTGTGTGTCATCCCTGACCTCTGTGTCCCGCTGGTACATACCGGTGCTGTGTTGTGTGTCATCCCTGACCTCTGTGTCTACCCCATACATACCGGTGCTGTGTTGTGTGTCGTCCCTGACCTCTGTGTTCCGCTGGTACATACCGGTGGTGTGTTGTGTGTCATCCCTGACCTCTGTGTTCCGCTGGTACATACCGGTGCTGTGTTGTGTGTCGTCCCTGACCTCTGTGTTTCGCTGGTACATACCGGTGCTGTGTTGTGTGTCGTCCCTGACCTCTGTGTTCCGCTGGTACATACCGGTGCTGTGTTGTGTGTCCTCCCTGACCTCTGTGTCCCGCTGGTACATACCGGTGCTGTGTTGTGTGTCATCCCTGACCTCTGTGTCTACCCCATACATACCGGTGCTGTGTTGTGTGTCGTCCCTGACCTCTGTGTTCCGCTGGTACATACCGGTGCTGTGTTGTGTGTCGTCCCTGGCCTGTGTTCCGCTGGTACATACCGGTGCTGTGTTGTGTGTCGTCCCTGACCTCTGTGTTCCGCTGGTACATACCGGTGTTGTGTTGTGTGTCGTCCCTGACCTCTGTGTCCCGCTGGTACATACCGGTGCTGTGTTGTGTGTCGTCCCTGACCTCTGTGTCTCCCCCATACATACCGGTGCTGTGTTGTGTGTCGTCCCTGACCTCTGTGTCTCCCCCATACATACCGGTGCTGTGTTGTGTGTCATCCCTGACCTCTGTGTCTCCCCCATACATACCGGTGCTGTGTTGTGTGTCGTCCCTGACCTCTGTGTTCCGCTGGTACATACCGGTGCTGTGTTGTGTGTCGTCCCTGACCTGTGTTCCGCTGGTACATACCGGTGCTGTGTTGTGTGTCGTCCCTGACCTCTGTGTTCCGCTGGTACATACCGGTGTTGTGTTGTGTGTCGTCCCTGACCTCTGTGTCCCGCTGGTACATACCGGTGCTGTGTTGTGTGTCGTCCCTGACCTCTGTGTCTCCCCCATGCATACCGGTGCTGTGTTGTGTGTCGTCCCTGACCTCTGTGTCTCCCCCATACATACCGGTGCTGTGTTGTGTGTCATCCCTGACCTCTGTGTCTCCCCCATACATACCGGTGCTGTGTTGTGTGTCGTCCCTGACCTCTGTGTTCCGCTGGTACATACCGGTGCTGTGTTGTGTGTCGTCCCTGACCTCTGTGTTCCGCTGGTGCATACCGGTGCTGTGTTGTGTGTCGTCCCTGACCTCTGTGTCCCGCTGGTACATACCGGTGCTGTGTTGTGTGTCATCCCTGACCTCTGTGTCTACCTCATACATACCGGTGCTGTGTTGTGTGTCGTCCCTGACCTCTGTGTTCCGCTGGTACATACCGGTTTTATGTTGTGTGTCATCCCTGACCTCTGTGTTCCGCTGGTACATACCGGTGCTGTGTTGTGTGTCGTCCCTGACCTCTGTGTTCCGCTGGTACATACCGGTGCTGTGTTGTGTGTCGTCCCTGACCTCTGTGTTCCGCTGGTACATACCGGTGGTATGTTGTGTGTCATCCCTGACCTCTGTGTTCCGCTGGTACATACCGGTGCTGTGTTGTGTGTCGTCCCTGACCTCTTTGTTCCGCTGGTACATACCGGTGCTGTGTTGTGTGTCGTCCCTGACCTCTGTGTCCCGCTGGTACATACCGGTGCTGTGTTGTGTGTCATCCCTGACCTCTGTGTCTACCTCATACATACCGGTGCTGTGTTGTGTGTCGTCCCTGACCTCTGTGTTCCGCTGGTACATACCGGTGGTATGTTGTGTGTCATCCCTGACCTCTGTGTTCCGCTGGTACATACCGGTGCTGTGTTGTGTGTCATCCCTGACCTCTGTGTCCCGCTGGCACATACCGGTGCTGTGTTGTGTGCCATCCCTGACCTCTGTGTCTACCCCATACATACCGGTGCTGTGTTGTGTGTCGTCCCTGACCTCTGTGTTCCGCTGGTACATACCGGTGCTGTGTTGTGTGTCGTCCCTGACCTCTGTGTTCCGCTGGTACATACCGGTGCTGTGTTGTGTGTCGTCCCTGACCTCTGTGTTCCGCTGGTACATACCGGTGTTGTGTTGTGTGTCGTCCCTGACCTCTGTGTCTCCCCATACATACAGGTGCTGTGGTGTGTGTCGTCCCTGACCTCTGTGTTCCGCTGGTACATACCGGTGCTGTGTTGTGTGTCGTCCCTGACCTCTGTGTTCCGCTGGTACATACCGGTGCTGTGTTGTGTGTCGTCCCTGACCTCTGTGTTCCGCTGGTACATACCGGTGTTGTGTTGTGTGTCGTCCCTGACCTCTGTGTCTCCCCATACATACAGGTGCTGTGGTGTGTGTCGTCCCTGACCTCTGTGTTCCGCTGGTACATACCGGTGCTGTGTTGTGTGTCATCCCTGACCTCTGCGTTCCGCTGGTACATACCGGTGCTGTGTTGTGTGTCGTCCCTGACCTCTGTGTTCCGCTGGTACATACCGGTGCTGTGTTGTGTGTCATCCCTGACCTCTGTGTTCCGCTGGTACATACCGGTGCTGTGTTGTGTGTCATCCCTGACCTCTGTGTCCCGCGGGTACATACCGGTGCTGTGTTGTGTGTCATCCCTGACCTCTGTGTTCCGCTGGTACATACCGGTGCTGTGTTGTGTGTCATCCCTGACCTCTGTGTTCCGCTGGTACATACCGGTGCTGTGTTGTGTGTCATCCCTGACCTCTGTGTCCCGCGGGTACATACCGGTGCTGTGTTGTGTGTCGTCCCTGACCTCTGTGTCTCCCCCATACATACCGGTGCCGTGTTGTGTCGTCCCTGACCTCTGTGTTCCGCTGGTACATACCGGTGCTGTGTTGTGTGTCATCCCTGACCTCTGTGTCCCGCTGGTAAATACTGGTGCTGTGTTGTGTGTCATCCCTGACCAGTGACCACTGTGTTCCGCTGGTACATACCGGTGCTGTGTTGTGTGTCATCCCTGACCTCTGTGTCCCGCTGGTAAATACTGGTGCTGTGTTGTGTGTCATCCCTGACCAGTGACCACTGTGTTCCGCTGGTACATACCGGTGCTGTGTTGTGTGTCGTCCCTGACCTCTGTGTCCCGCTGGTAAATACTGGTGCTGTGTTGTGTGTCATCCCTGACCAGTGACCACTGTGTTCCGCTGGTACATACCGGTGCTGTGTTGTGTGTCGTCCCTGACCTCTTTGTTCCGCTGGTACATACCGGTGCTGTGTTGTGTGTCGTCCCTGACCTCTGTGTCCCGCTGGTACATACCGGTGCTGTGTTGTGTGTCATCCCTGACCTCTGTGTCTACCTCATACATACCGGTGCTGTGTTGTGTGTCGTCCCTGACCTCTGTGTTCCGCTGGTACATACCGGTGGTATGTTGTGTGTCATCCCTGACCTCTGTGTTCCGCTGGTACATACCGGTGCTGTGTTGTGTGTCATCCCTGACCTCTGTGTCCCGCTGGCACATACCGGTGCTGTGTTGTGTGCCATCCCTGACCTCTGTGTCTACCCCATACATACCGGTGCTGTGTTGTGTGTCGTCCCTGACCTCTGTGTTCCGCTGGTACATACCGGTGCTGTGTTGTGTGTCGTCCCTGACCTCTGTGTTCCGCTGGTACATACCGGTGCTGTGTTGTGTGTCGTCCCTGACCTCTGTGTTCCGCTGGTACATACCGGTGTTGTGTTGTGTGTCGTCCCTGACCTCTGTGTCTCCCCATACATACAGGTGCTGTGGTGTGTGTCGTCCCTGACCTCTGTGTTCCGCTGGTACATACCGGTGCTGTGTTGTGTGTCGTCCCTGACCTCTGTGTTCCGCTGGTACATACCGGTGCTGTGTTGTGTGTCGTCCCTGACCTCTGTGTTCCGCTGGTACATACCGGTGTTGTGTTGTGTGTCGTCCCTGACCTCTGTGTCTCCCCATACATACAGGTGCTGTGGTGTGTGTCGTCCCTGACCTCTGTGTTCCGCTGGTACATACCGGTGCTGTGTTGTGTGTCATCCCTGACCTCTGCGTTCCGCTGGTACATACCGGTGCTGTGTTGTGTGTCGTCCCTGACCTCTGTGTTCCGCTGGTACATACCGGTGCTGTGTTGTGTGTCATCCCTGACCTCTGTGTTCCGCTGGTACATACCGGTGCTGTGTTGTGTGTCATCCCTGACCTCTGTGTCCCGCGGGTACATACCGGTGCTGTGTTGTGTGTCATCCCTGACCTCTGTGTTCCGCTGGTACATACCGGTGCTGTGTTGTGTGTCATCCCTGACCTCTGTGTTCCGCTGGTACATACCGGTGCTGTGTTGTGTGTCATCCCTGACCTCTGTGTCCCGCGGGTACATACCGGTGCTGTGTTGTGTGTCGTCCCTGACCTCTGTGTCTCCCCCATACATACCGGTGCCGTGTTGTGTCGTCCCTGACCTCTGTGTTCCGCTGGTACATACCGGTGCTGTGTTGTGTGTCATCCCTGACCTCTGTGTCCCGCTGGTAAATACTGGTGCTGTGTTGTGTGTCATCCCTGACCAGTGACCACTGTGTTCCGCTGGTACATACCGGTGCTGTGTTGTGTGTCATCCCTGACCTCTGTGTCCCGCTGGTAAATACTGGTGCTGTGTTGTGTGTCATCCCTGACCAGTGACCACTGTGTTCCGCTGGTACATACCGGTGCTGTGTTGTGTGTCGTCCCTGACCTCTGTGTCCCGCTGGTAAATACTGGTGCTGTGTTGTGTGTCATCCCTGACCAGTGACCACTGTGTTCCGCTGGTACATACCGGTGCTGTGTTGTGTGTCGTCCCTGACCTCTGTGTCCCGCTGGTAAATACTGGTGCTGTGTTGTGTGTCATCCCTGACCTCTGTGTTCGGCTGGTACATACCGGTGCTGTGTTGTGTGTCGTCCCTGACCTCTGTGTCCCGCTGGTAAATACTGGTGCTGTGTTGTGTGTCATCCCTGACCAGTGACCTCTGTGTTCGGCTGGTACATACCGGTGCTGCGTTGTGTGTTGTCCAATGTCCATGTCCCTGACCGCCGTGTCCGTGTGAATCCACCGGCTTACTCTATGTTGCACCATGCTGCTAATTCAGTGTTCTTCAGCCCCTTTGCTGGCCACTGCTGAATTGTATGCCACGAACCACTGCACGACCCGGTTTAAAATGTTCAACAGCATTTAATAAACGATAATATGTAAAGACGAATGTGTGTTCGGTTACATTCGGCCAGCCTATGCATTGTTTTCATTCCACTGAAGTGTTCTCGACAAAAATAATGCAAATTTACATACAAAGCAAAGGCTATTGTTAACCTATTCATGACTCTATTTATGAAATACACTCCATTTATGACGACTTATACCGATTGGTCGCTTTTGGGACAAAATTCGCGTGTAATGACATCCTTAAAATCATTGATGGGGAGTCCACTGGATTTCATCAATTCCGACTCCGACTGCGGTTTTTCAAATGTGACTCCGACTCCGACTCCGACAATCTTCCCCTTCATCTCGATCCCGCTCTGAATGCCGCGCCCGTCTCCGAAGCTGAGTCGGCTATATTTTAGTAGCCCTGACTCAAGTCAAAAGCATTGACTGGCCGACTCCCGACTCCTACTCCCCAGCCATGCTAAACATGACAATATCTAAAAAGTGTTTTGTTCCAATGACCATCTTTTACAAAAGTGAGTAGAATTGGTGTGGAATGGGCACATCATTCGGTGCGCGTGCTGGTGGCCAACGCCAGACGAGCGGTCTTTGAACGGACACCTAGGAATTTGCTCCCGAAAAGTCGTCATATCGACGTAGGAAGAGGCACATGCCATGCCAGCGCGATATCTCAAATCACGCGAAAAAGAGGGGGGAGGTTTGGAACCCAACAACCACTACCACGCTACCGTGTGGAGCGTTAACATTAACCTATTGACAAATTTGTATCTCCCCAGGACTTCGACAAACCTGGTCATCCCGCCTGATGCCACCTTACCCGGTCCTGCATCCGATGGACCAGCCACCCAGTCTCTCCTGTCCGCTGCAGACGTTGTAGAGGTCCTATTCGAATCAGACAGTGAAACACAGTACACAGACACAACACACTTCACACAGGACACAATCACCCCGGACACCGCATCACTCGCTCACACAGAACTCACCCAGAACACCGCAGCACTCTCCCAGGACACCGCAGCACGTACTCACACAGCACTCACCCAGCACACCACACCCGCCACCTCACAGTCACAGAACACAGCACTCAATCAGTCCCAGAGCACACCAACCACCAGAACACGCCAGTCCAAACGAAAGAGGCAACACACTGACACCGATGACATTGACAGCCTGCTGGTAGGGGAGATCGGGCACCTCCGTGCCGCTGCAGCGCAGTCGCAGTCGGTCACGAATGACGACTGCCACGCATGGGGTATGTTGCTGGCTGCGGAGATGAGGCTGATGGGTGACGAGCAGCGCAGGGCATTTAAGGCCAAGGTGGCGCGAATGCTTGCGGATGTGTGCGATGTGTAACCAAAGGACCTTGCACCGATGGTGTGCGAGCGCTATTTCAGAGATGTGTTTGTGCGAAGGATGTTGTTACCTGTGTGATTAATCAGTTTGTTCGTCGCCCAATAAAGGACGCACACTGTTTGCTTGATTCGAATGCTTAAAAGGAGGCCATCCTATGATAAATGTACCGAAAGCAGGCCGTGAAAACTTCACTGTGCCTGCCTTGAAAATCCGCTGGCATCAGTGTTGATCGTTGCCCCACTTTTTGCGATTCTTTGCATGGATTGACTGGACGGCAAGACGAAAAACGTTCTTTTATACGACAGTGACGTATCTCTATTTCCGACTCTGCGACACCAAACATACTCAAACACTGTAGGTACAGGTCAGCAGAGGGCGCGGTATTGCGCCGCCACCGTTTCGCCTGCCACAGCGGCGGCTCCTTAACAGCGAGCCGAGGCAGAAATACCAGAGTAGTCGTCTCGGACGCCGCAGACAACCCGCGACATGTCGGGACCGGATCGGCTGGCGTGCGTGTGTCGCCAGTGTTCCCTCGACGTATGACGGTTACGCGCGCAGGCAGCGGGCGGCACAGTGGTGGCGGCGGAGGCGCTCCCACAGCCGGTAGAGCTGCTGGGCGAGTGTGACACGCAGTCCTGGTGCCCGCGCCAGCACCGCTACAACCGGATGGTGATGCTCCCAAATTTGACCACATCGGACGTGCGGGAGGAACTGGATTGGTCCGTCAGTTGTACCAACAGTATTCTAAACTTTCTCTACAAAATTCGCACAGCCGGCGATTCACATGCTCTCGCCTCCCTGCTTCATGCTGACTCTGGCCGTTACCCTCGAACAACCTGCCGAGGACGCTGGTATGACCCTCTCACGTGTGAGGACAAAGTGTCGTTTGCATGAGTTTTACTTCCCTGTCATTTTAATGTCATACATTTCAACGGCCTCAAGTCTCGGAACAGTCGTGTTATGTTGGAAGGTGATATTATATATGATCAATACATGCATAGACATACATAACTAACTCACATCTGCTAACTCATACGCCATACGCCAAGTGATAATGGAATTAAACAATGCGATATATTTAAATGCATTTAAATATCACATCGTTAATTCCATTAACAGTACCATAAGTGATAATAGGATTAAACAATGTGGTATATTTAAAACCATTACAAAATCCATTAATGCATTTAAATATATCACAATTTGTAATTCCATTAATAATTCCATAAGTAACAATGGAATTAAACAATGTGATAGATTTAAATGCATTTAAATATCTAATTTTTGTATTCCAATACTAATTTCATAAGTGATAATGGAATTAAACAATGTGATATATTTAAATGGATTTAAATATATAACATTTTTTCCATTCCATTATCACTTGGCATATCCGTCATGGAATCTCAATATACACATACATACACATTACACACATACATACATAATACTCAGCACCTCGTCGGCCATAGCGCACGGGCGGCGCGCGACGCTCATGCCGCCGGCCCTCGGATGCTGCGCAGTGAGCGGCTCTGCCAGGAGCGGCGGCGCGCAGGCTCCCAGTGACCGGCGAGCGGACGGGAACGGCACATCGTCCTCGGCCCAGATACGCCTACTCGAGTCCCACGGCTGCCCGCTGCCACTGCACACTGCCTGCATCGTTCACGTAGTCGGTGAGAGCCTGGCGGATACGAGCCGCCTCACGGGAGTGGGTGTTCGTGCCAGCCCTCGTGATGTCGACCAGGGTGGGGACGTGCTCCCTCTCGTCCGGGACTGGTGCGCCGCCGCACGAGGCATCAGCGTCCTCGACTTCTCGCTGCCGCAGGAAGTTGTGGAGGACACACGTGGCCTTCACGAGGTCCGCCACTCTCCCAGGCGCACAGCCCACCGTGCCGCGGTAGATGCGCCAGCGCTGCGCCATGATACCGAAAGTGTTTTCCACGCAGCGACGCGCTCGGCTGAGGCGGTAGTTGAAGACGCGCCGAGCGTCCGCCTCCGGCTCAACGAGCGACGCCTTCGGGTACGGGCGCATCATATGGCGCTGCAGTGGGAAGGCCTCGTCGCCGACGAAGAAGTGAGGCAGGACGACGTCTGTGTTGGGCAGCGCCCGCGGTGGCGGCAGGACGTCGCCGACCTCCATCTGCCGCCGGAGAAGTGCAGCCAGGTCCGAACTGGCGAAAATGCCGCCGTCACTCTCACTTCCCATGCTGCCGATGCTGAT
The DNA here is from genome assembly GCA_036785665.1 of Chirona hameri. Taxonomy (NCBI): domain Eukaryota; kingdom Metazoa; phylum Arthropoda; class Thecostraca; order Balanomorpha; family Balanidae; genus Chirona; species Chirona hameri. Next base: position 76,989 of record JAXIVJ010004017.1, read on the forward strand.
GTACAGGAACCTGTGGAGCCATTATACAAGTTGTCAGTTACTATCACGCGCAGGATTACGTGGCGATTACCACATATAGCCACATTGTACAACTTACAACACAATTACAAACAGCGTCAAAGTGAGGTGCGATAACTGATCCTGAACTCGAGTGCCAGAGTGGAATATTTGACCTCATTATAACCATTCGGAGTGAAGGAAAAGACATTAACGCTTCGTAGTTTTGCAAACACACAATTTGTAAAGCACAATTGTGGTCATTTTTTCGCTGTAACAAATACAAATTGTCAAACCCATCATCATCATTATAGTTTACCTCAATTGCTCACAACGAAGCATTTGCAATGTCAAGAAATGCGTGACTCGTGAGTACGGTACTGACCCATTGTACGATGTAAACAAACGCAACTACCATGAACTACGACACAAAACGCGCAAGTGCACACTTGAGCTTTATACTTCCGATAGTTGAGTGAGGCGGTCGAGGTGACGGGCGGCAGTAGCCAGACCGTGAGCGGCAAAGACCGGGGGGCGGCAGGAGTCTAAACTGGGACGGCAGTCAACCAGAACAGCTTGCAAAGGAGAAATAGCTAGCTAGCGATGTATATAAGTGGTTAATAGTAGTTAATAAGTGGTTAATAAGTGGTATAAGTGGTATAAGTGGTAATTAGTGGTATATATGTGGTTGATATTGAGTGTTAAAAAAATGGGTTGCAAGTGAAGATTTCACAGCAAAGTTCGGAAAACGTGTCCAATTATGATCCTTTGTGTGCATTTATGCACCTACATATACCATATGTGTGTATGTGTACGTGTGTGCGCGTGCGCATGCATTTTTGATAACGATGAAAACACCCACCTGTATCGTGCGTCAGCAACGGCCAGCAGGACCACGCTGCAGAAACCCTTGTAGCACCGGTAGAGGGTGCCGGTTCCGGGCGGCTTCTCGAGCGCCACGTGCTTCCCGTCAACCGCACCAATGCAGTTTGGCAGCTGCCACTGGTCGGCGAACGTGTCGGCCGACGCCCTCCAATCATCCAGTGTCGGCGACGGAAGGTATAGTGGAGCCAGACGCTGATATATTGACCCGCACACTTCGTAAACGATGACCGACATAGTGCAGGGTGCGATGCGGTAGGATTCAGCGATGGTCTTCATCGTACCACCTGCAGCCAGGTATCTGCAACGGTCAAAGAAAACATGTTCATGGTAATGTGTGTTTCCAACACTGAACAACTGTCGGCCTCAATTAAAACGAATTTGACTAAAATACACATTTTAAGTACGACCATACTCAGCGGAGCTGAAAACTCACCACCACGTCACACAAATCTGCCCAACATGTCATATACGCGATGCCATTGTCAGCATTGGGGAATTTTGAGTGGGAAGCGAAACCTTCTTGATATTTTGTACTTCTTTCCGCGTGAGTCATGAATAATTGACAAATTCCAGGCCAAAGGACAAATGTTCCACGACGGCGTTGGGCACACATTCCGATACAAGAAATGTGCAACAGGCAAAGGACATTATTTCGAATGCAACGATACCTCATCTCAAAGAAAGGTAAAAATTATGTCATTATTATGAACACAATGGAAACAGAATACAGGTGACTAGCTAACCTTAAGGTAACTGCCAGGCGTTCCGCTGGTGAGATAGGGCGCCTCATGTTGGTCTCCTGCTTCATGATGTCGTTCTTGACCAGGTCCAGTACATGGTCAAAGTCGTCCGACGACATCCTGAAGTATCGGAGATGTCCCTCTGGGTCACGCCTCAGGTCCGTGACGAGAGTATGGAACTCTCCTTGCTCTTCCCTGCATGCGAGCACTGGTCGGACCCATAGTCTCCTCGTACGCTGCTGCTCCTTTTCACGCCGCCGGCGCCGCAGCAGCCTCAGTAGCAGGATGCGCTGCAGGGAAGCAGCCTGGTCCATGTCTGAAATGAGATGATGAAAAGAGAGCACATAAGAAAATGAAGAAAATGAACATAAGAACAGACATGTGACAAGATCCAAAAAAGATCAGGGATCCAGGATCCCTAGGATCCCAGATCTGGGATTTTTTTGGATCCTGGATCTTGCAGAACCATTTTGTTGTGGGATCCTGGAAAATCATTTTTCGTGGGATTGTGGCAAATTATTTTTCGTGGGATCTTGTGGATCTTGGATCCTATTTTTGTGTCATGGCCCTTCACGGGACACATTTTCAGCTCCCATCCCCTTCCAGCTCATTCAGCCAGACCCCAAAAACGCTCCAACCTGAATTCATAACTGATTGGGTTCTCGTTCCCACCTGTTCCAAAGCTTAAGCATATTTCACTTTTTGTGGTGCTTCAATATAAGAATGCATGTATTTCATGTTTTAGAACTCCCACATTTAGTGATCAGACATGTGCCAAGATACAAAAAAAAATCCGGGATCCAGGATCCATAGGATCCAAGATCTGGGATATTGTTGGATCCTGGATCCTGTAGGATCATTTCCAGGATAATTTCATCCAGTGGATCTTGGATCCTGGGGAGATACAAAATTGTGGGATTCTATGGATCTTGGATCCTGTAAGCAAAAATTGGTGTAGGATCCTTGAATCCTGGAAATCAGTTTGTCGTGGGATCTTGTGGATCCTATTTTTTTGGCCATGACATGTCTGATGGGATATGATAATCATGAGTTGGTGTGGGTCGACAATCAACATGTCATCAGGGCAAACATGAAGTAAATCATGAAGGGATCCTATTGAACCAGATTCTGAAATCAAGAGTCCACATAGGTCAAGTTGTTTGGTTCACAAGTCATTTATGACCAAAAAGGATTATTCAGGATCCTATTGGTCAAAATGGGCCAAATGGAGTGGCAGAAACATCCACAGTCAGTTGGTGGCAGCATATGGTAAGAGGCCGGTCAGTGAGTCCAATTGTCATCTAGGACAAAACATAGCATCACATGTTCATAATGATATAGGAGCAACCAGGAGATGAAACTGGAACCTGGACCACCTTTGACTTAATTTTGTGTTTTTCATCATTTTTTGTTTGTTTAGCTGTGTTCCGGATTCTGTGTAACTGTGTCCCGGAACAATGAACATTTGCACAAGAATCATGCAGATCCAGGATAGCAGTGTCCCAAAATAACATTATTGCTTGGGTGTGAGAGTGGCAAATTTGAGAAGAAAAAACCATGAAAGCGGAAAATTATGTACAAAATGGAACAATATAGATTTGTTTTGAATATGAAAGCAGTTGTTTTGGTTGAAATCATGTATTTTTAGCCTATACTTTTTTGTTGTTGTCAGAATCAATATCAATTCACAACGTGGGATCAGAAAATTCACTCCTAAAATGGGGAGAGTGGAAAATTATTCACATTAGTCATTGGTGTCATTTCCCACCCAAATCAATAGATTTTGGGACACTGCCAGACAGTCTTCAAAATTGTCCATATTATCTTTGGAATCCAGGAGCCAGCTAATACAAAATATCACATATTGATGTTCTCAGTGACTGTCATGCTTTATTACAGCTTGTTTTCATTTTAGTTAACCCCATACACGCCATAGTGATGCACATAAAGAATTAACTTACAATTGAATTGCCTAATTTTAAAAGCATGGTTACTCCCATGACCAGGTCAGAATCAATTACAGGAAATGTTTAAAAAGAACAGCAGAATGCAATCATCCCAATAATGATACTTATTACGAACGAGCGTGAAGTGCTCGCTCGTCTTTCCGTGGCATATGGGAAAAATCTGCAAAAAATCTGGGGAAAAATATGACGGACTGCTCTACACCCACCCCTCCCCCAGTCAACAACTTCTCACTGACAGCTGATGGCCTCCTACACCCCCTCAGTCAAAAAAAAAAATCATTGATGGCCCCCTCCCCCTACTCACACGTCACTGGATTTCGTCCCCAAAACCCATGCGTAGATCTGCCCTTGACAATACATTTGGACAAACTAAAACCAAATTAAACATGTTTTGGATGCAGACTTTTGTACTTTTTTACAAACACTTGCCAATTCTTGGACAATTAATTGGGAATAAGACAATATTTGTTTCTGAAAGTGGCAAAGGAGAAATGTTTGGCGGTACATGTTTGGCGGAGCTATTTTTATAATGCAGCAATGTAGCCATTGAACCTAATAAACAGTTGACCTTTTGCTGATGACATACATGATGAATAGGTACATTTTAATTGATTGGCTGGTCAAAATGCCAATGTTCATGTAAAAAGCATTCATATTAATGTATTAACTGCGCCATTTTCGTAACCTGTACTTTTGAAAGCAGTTGCAATGCTAAAAAAAGGACTCATAAAAAAATAAAGGGCATAAAAACATTCACATTTCCATTCCATACCAATAGTTTCAAGGAATCACGTCGCAACCGTGTAGCTTACCTGATTTTAGTCTTGTCAAGAGGCGAAATACCCGACAAAAGGCGACGACACACAATAGACTATTAAATCTCGGCAATTGCTGGCGATTGCCTCGACCAGCGTTGCTATGGTAACCATGACGTCAATGTGACGTAAGCTAAACTCGGCAATTTGGGCGGAGCTTCCGGCCGGCCGGCTGGTTGCCGAGCAGCAGTTGCCGGGCGATCGGTTGCCGAGAAGTTGCCGCAAAAATCGCCCGTGTAACCTAAGCTTTAGACTGCTATCTTGCATCTCCTTAGAATAGGAAGCATTTTAATATTTCCCCTTAGACTTATAATGGGGAGGTCACGAAACTAAACCGACCTTAGGTCGCTGATATTAAAAATCCAAGATAAACGAATTGTAGATATATGTGACCTTATAAAATCCTGTAAGTGTAAAACCGACCATCTCAAAACTGTGACTGTGGTACGACCACAATTTGTTTTGGGAGGTGGGGTCACGTGACCTGTTCTGGTGACCTGACCTAAGATAACCCGATGATTTTTTTTAAATTTAATGTGGACAATTGATGCACAAACAGCTGTGCCAAAAATGGCGGCGCTGCGCGTCGCCGTTTTTCTGCTATCCGCGAAAAACCTGATGGGTGTCTACTCACTGTCTACCCCTCCCCCCCCCCCCCCCCCGGCACGGCGCTGGTTAAAATATAGGGATGATGTGAGCATGCAGTCAGGTGTTAGGGTGTAAGAAAATTGTAGACAATTGTAGAAATGTGAAGTAAGAAAATTACCCCAGCTGTGCTGTAGTCATTTTTGTATGTGCCACTTTTGGTCGGGGCCACTCAAAGCACTTTTACCACCCCTAACGGGATGATCACGAAGCCCACACTGCTTCCTCACATACTTCAGCACCTGCCGCTTGAAGGAGTCATGGCCATCGTCGAACATTCTGATCTCTAAGGAAGGCGTTCGTGACCATTGGCAAGCGAGTGAACATTCCATTCTGCACGGTGCTGACACGGGAGTGAGGAACATTGAGCAGGTTTCATTGGCGGTCGATCGGGTGGGCACGAGAAGCATCTTTGGGAAACCAGCTTTTCATGGTAGGATTTATGGTTTTCATGTTTTTCTCCTGATTACAAAGTGGCTGAACATTCGAGGTGAACGTTGAACGTGTCTGAAGCTTCCAGGTGGAATACTGCGAGTCTCTAACGTGGCGGACTCTGGCCTCTCGACAGAAGCCACAGCCCCTCACTGCGACCAGCCACAGACCGGACTCTCTCTTCACGGCGGGCACTCTCTTTCCGGAATCCGTCCTCACTACGGGCAGTAACTATCCGGACTCCGTCTTCACTACAGGCAGTAACTTTCCGGAATCCGTCCTCACTGCGGGCAGTAACTTTCCGGAATCCGTCCTCACTGCGGGCAGTAACTATCCGGACTCCGTCTTCACTACAGGCAGTAACTTTCCGGAATCCATCCTCACTGCGGGCAGTAACTTTCCGGACTCTGTCCTCTGACCAGGATCGGACTCCGGCTTGTCAGCTCCGGACCGGACTCTAGCCACGTGGCGGGCACCACAAGGCCACACGCATAGGCGTAACCACCTTCCGAAAGTAGGTGGGGACGGAGGCACTTTGAAGTCGATTCTTTCCATGCAACGCCCAATGTTAAAATCTGATGTTAAATTAGGCGTAATGTTAAAATCTGAAAATGTTACTGGGGACTGATCGCCAGTGATGCCAGTGGTGGTTACGCGCCTGACCATACGGCACAGGGCACCAACAACATGTCCAACAACAACAACACCAACAAAAGGGGCACCAACAACATGTCCAACAACAACAACACCAACAAAGGGGGCACCAACAACATGTCCGCCAATCGCCAGCTGGCCGGCCGGCATTGTTGCACAGGGCGTTGGCTGCAGCTGCGTGCAACGCCGCCGAGCCGCGGGGGACGAGAGGGAGGGGACGGAGAGGGACGGGGAGGGGGGGGGGGGGGGGGGGAGGGACGGGGAGGGGGGGGGGAAGGGGGAAACAGAGGGGGGAGGAAGCAGGGGGGGGGGCAGTGCAGGGTGAGAGTGACTGCAGCAAAGTGTCATCACACCGCCCAGCCCTCTGAGGTGTGGCCCACATAACGGTAGTGTGTCGGTATACCAGGCGGCGGCAGTGGGGAACGCCGAGCTCCATCTCTAACGACCGCTGCACAGTGGGCGATAACGGCCTGCTAGCGCGACATGGGGTGAAAAATCAAATTTCGAAAATGACTATTTTATAAGGCTCATTTTCAAGCAAAATGTCCATAGCATGCAAGTATAACACCGATTCGCCAATATATTTGTTTATTTGTACGCACCATGTCTTCAGACACACACTATTGTTCAGCCGCCGATATTGCTATGGCGCGCCTCATTCTCATCGCATGGATATATGCTAATGTGAGAGGCGAAGAACGTTTCGTAGAGGCTTTGCGATATTTTTTTTCTTGAAAGTACAAATAATCAGCAGCCCAAATACCTATATATGACCGTTTCATGTCAATTAGAAGTTTTATATTCTAACATTAAGTGAGGTATGTTATTTGAAGTGGCTGACCAACAGAATGAAAACTTGAGTTAATCCTACAATTCTCATTCCACGGTTCTCCGCTTTGATGAAACATTTGTTCTGCCTCGTTAGAGTTTATATTTTGTGCCTATTGAAAGAAACCTTGCGCATATTTGCGCTTTTTATTTGGGAGCTTATTTTATAGTGTACATCACTATTAACTCTGCGCCCTCACAATGCTCGGATCTCTGCTGTCCCTAGTTAACGGGCCGTACACAGGTCATTTTATAAAGATAGAAGTGTAAACATAGCAAATGGCAAGGGCTACAAAATGGCTATCTCGGATTTTCGAAAGTTTTGCTTTTTTTACCCCCAAAAATTCAAAAACAAATTTTTGTTTAAAAAGATGCCCTCAAAATAAAACTTTTCAAACATTTTGCCAAAAACCGTAAAATATGTTGGATAACCACATATGGCCAATACCCGAACCCAATTTCAAAGCAATATCTTTGTTTTTGACTGACTTATGGCTCCCTAAGTAAGAGTAACTCGTGACGTCATAATTTGTTAATGGCGTTTTTTTTACTTTTATTGACCAAATACATACAAATAAATGCCGGCACCGTATTTCTGAGACAAAACCCGTCTAGAAACATGCCTTTTGTATTTATGTTTATCAATTTCACATTTTGACCTTTTGTGGCCTGACCTTGATCTGAGCTGAGCTTGACACTAACTTCACTTAAATGAGGTCAGATGGTAAAATGACTATCACTATCGAATTATACGTGTACCATTAAACCATTAAGCATGTGTCGCATGACTTAGATTTTCTGCGCATAGTGACCTTTTGTGATCTGACCTTGACCTTGACCTTGGCCAAGAATCTCACTTTAGCTCATGCGGGATGTGTATTATACCTTTGGGAGCATTGTGGGTGATCATGGTCACAATCATAGGCTTTGGATGGGAAGTATGACCCATAAACTAAAATGCCTCGATTTTGACATTTGACCCGACTTTGACCTAACGTGTGACCCCAATTCCACAATTTCGAGTATGTTTTAGATGCAAGTCACTGAGGGATTCCGAATGCCGCCTTGCGCGTCTCGCTGCGATCATTGGTTCCGGAGATAACGAGGGGGCAATATTTGCCTCCCCGGTCAATGCCGGGTTAAGCCCAGACAAAAGAAAGTGCATATTTTGAGCTCGCTGATTCATCAGCTACCGATTGATATGCTACATGTTCCAACCGATGCCGTAAATTGAAGCAGAAACGCCGTGTCGCGCTAAAATGCCGTTATCGCCCACTGTGCGACGGCTGGCTGCTGCTGACGGTCCAACACCCTATACAGTATACAGTTATACACATTCGCAGATTAGTTCACAGTCACCGTACTACCCACAATGTTCAGAATCAACAATGTCCACAATAACTTTCACCTGCGATACCCCGGCCAAGGTTCGTGCCCTTGAGGTCACGTAGCGGCCTGCAGGGGTCGTGTTATGCATCATTGAATGCAGCTCGACGAGGCAAATATAATGATGTTGAGTTGAGCTTGTTAGCACAATTACTGCAAAGTTATTACCACATGACCACATGCTGATGACCATGATTTTTCCAAATACAAGAATATAAATCAAATATTTAGATAAAAAGCTATCTCCAATCTCTTACCAGCGAAGGCTCAAAGTTGATTCTGGCATGGGTAAAAAAAAATCGAATTTTAAATGGCCACATTATAAAATCACGTGATCTGACCTGAGATCACATGTTAAAATTCAAAATGTTCCAATTTTTAACAATGGTTATATCATATTAATATATGGTTTCTGACGATTCTGATGATATATAGGTTTATATGACTCGCATGATTTAGATGGGAGATATTGCCCTCGAAAATTAGAGTTTTACATAACATTACAAAGTTGACCGAGGCTGAAACTCGAAAACCATTCGACGGACGGAGCTGAAAATTTCCCAGCGTGAATCTACGGTCCAGATAACCCCCGACACGTTTTTTTTTTTATATAGAAATATGAGATGTAGGATGTTATGGATTAGTTAGTTATGGATTAGTAGAATGTTTGTGAAATGTCTTTTTGTGAGGTTTGCAATATTTCATTGCGTTTGTAATCGCAAACATGTGCAATTACTACCTTCTTTGTTAAATAGGCCTCAGATTGTAAAACACCGAGTTATAAGGGTTTCGGTTGCTGATGTACCATTCTCATGGCAGAGAGGGGAGGGGAGGATAGGATAGAGATTGGGGTAAACAAGCCGAATTTGCCCTCCAGATCGCGAACAAAATGGCGGTTATTGTCGTAACTTTAGGACCAGCCAAGAGGTCTACTAATTTTACGAAAATTACATATAGATGATTTCTCGAGGTCAGCCGTCCCACGGCAGGCTTGTACTTAACCAAAATAGTGTGTGACGGGTGGAAATATAAATGGGTATAATCCCGTGGTAATTAATTAAACCACTTTTTCCGTTGTGGCAGATAGAAACGCCCGACGTTTACAAAATACATAAGGCTTGTTAAGTGACTTTTTGCAATTGTTCTGAACTTTTTTGGAACAATCAGAATTCGATGGGCGTAGGCATTTTCAAAATACCTTCTCTGGTATGTCTAATTACAAAATTATGTAATCTCATATTAGCGACGGAAGACCGTAATGGTTTGTTTGTTGTTAATTGGGCGAAAAGATGATTATAGGTTGCGTCCTCTGCGTCCTACCATCGTTAAATCAATGCAGCTGACTTGCGCTGGCTGTCCGGCTGTCCAACTGTCCGGCTGTCCGGCTGTCCGGCTGTCCGGCTGTCGCAGACGCTTCTCCGCCCCGTCTACGCAGGTGAGCGCATTGGCCGAGGTCCGAGTGGAGAGGGTGGAGTCCCAGTTATGGGCATTCAAGCTCTAAAAAGATGAGCAACGCGTTCTAAAATCGATCTTAAGCTCATACGTCAGAAACGTAGATAACAGCCACCACGCCAGTCTTGTGTGGGGTTGTACTAGCCATGTTATATAGATGCAGAGGCGGCTGTCCGGCTGTCCGGCTGCCAGGCTGTCCGGCTGTCCGGCTGTCCGGCCGTCCGGCCGTCCGGCCGTCCGGCCGTCCGGCTGTCCGGCTGCCCGGCTGCCCGGCTGCCCGGCTGCCCGGCTGCCCGGCTGCCCGGCTGCCCGGCTGCCCGGCTGCCCGGCTGCCCGGCTGCCCGGCTGCCCGGCTGCCCGGCTGCCCGGCTGCCCGGCTGCCCGGCTGCCCGGCTGCCCGGCTGCCCGGCTGCCCGGCTGCCCGGCTGCCCGGCTGCCCGGCTGCCCGGCTGCCCGGCTGCCCGGCTGCCCGGCTGCCCGGCTGCCCGGCTGCCCGGCTGCCCGGCTGCCCGGCTGCCCGGCTGCCCGGCTGCCCGGCTGCCCGGCTGCCCGGCTGCCCGGCTGCCCGGCTGCCCGGCTGCCCGGCTGCCCGGCTGCCCGGCTGCCCGGCTGCCCGGCTGCCCGGCTGCCCGGCTGCCCGGCTGCCCGGCTGCCCGGCTGCCCGGCTGCCCGGCTGCCCGGCTGCCCGGCTGCCCGGCTGCCCGGCTGCCCGGCTGCCCGGCTGCCCGGCTGCCCGGCTCGGCTGCCCGGCTGCCCGGCTGCCCGGCTGCCCGGCTGCCCGGCTGCCCGG
>JAXIVJ010004018.1:0-57500 GCA_036785665.1 Chirona hameri
ATTTCCAGTCCTGAGCCTATTCTTTAAAAAAAATCGAGCCACGGCTCGATTTTTTTATAAGAATGGCCTCAGATATTTGTTTCCATCGAAACTTTTATTTATGGCACAAAGTCAAAGTCAATATATATTGTTACCGATAGTTTTTTCATGTGAGGCTTGGTGTTTTGTTTTTGTTTGGGGGGGGGGGTTGAGGCCACTTTGGGCTTATGGGGGGGCGCCCTAAATGCCCCCCCCCCCCCCTGGATCCACCAGTGGTCATTACACCCCGTTCTTTCGTACTAGTGCTCTGCGGCAGTAAAACAGAAGCTGCGATAGATGGATATGCAGTGTGCGTTATCACCCAATGGATCAGCTACGTTTTCTCACTTAGCTGCTTATTCGTCATTTATTTCACCCGAAGGCTCCATTACATCAAATAGAGTAATCAGTTATCACCCCCTATTTGAAAACTACTGTTGTATACGGAGCCAGTTTAACTATCGTAATTCACAGCATTCCGTCTGTATCACGATTCACGCTATCGCTCCGTGTTCATGTTTGGCGTTCTGCGCGCGAGGGATCAAAGATTCTGACAGTTTTACACGTCGATAAGTTTGTGTATGGCTCGCAAGACATCAGGGCTAATCTTACACTGACCTAGACCTTTTGTAAACATCTCTGCGGGTGACTCGTGCGAGAAAAAAAAGAAAAAAAACTGGCATGGCTGAATAGAACATTCTACTTCTTGTCATTTAGCCTCTTGTTCTGGGTGTAATAATATGTGGAACAAACCTCTTTGTGTGGAACGAAGTTCTCGATATGTCGTACTTGACTTTGGGCTTTTCTTATTTCAAGGGAAATATTCACCTTTTGATTTTGTTAGCAACAATTTCTTAGGCTTCCATTATGGCATAACAATGATGTTATTTAAATTTAAGAATGAAATGAAATTATTTCCTAATTCAAAGTTGGAAGTTGATGATCGGTGTTTTCCCTCCACTAACGAAACGCGACATATCTTGCGTAAACGTATACATAAACGCGATATACATAAACGCGATGCATCAACGCGAAACCCTTTTGTATCAATATGTTCAACGTTGAATACGGGTGTATATCAGCAAATCGCATACACTAAATAGGTCGCCGTCCGGGGCCAAGCTAAACTGCCGATTTCAATGCATTTTTTCAAATGCGTATTGATTGTTCCTAAAAGTTTGGCACATATTCGCAAAAGATAGAGTGCAGGAAACATATTGCATACCTTCATGATAAACAACAATGCGTAGGGAGGCTAATTTACTGAATTATTTTCCGAATACTTGCTGAGTACCGACCGTTATAAGCGTGGATCGCTAATCAACTATAACTTGAAATATATTTCGGGAGGAATGTTTATATGCAAAATGTGATCAATTTATAATATATTTTGGTCTCGTCTATCGATTTCAAGTAATAACTCCATTTTTGTGGGAAAATGTGAATATTTCCCTTTAACCCTATTTGTAACAGGCTCCTGGCTACCCCTATTGGTAACAGGGGGGGGGGGGGATTCCGCCCCCCCCGGAGATCTCGAGATCTACCCGTCTAATTTGTACAAATGAAACGGTGTTTGGTTCCCCTCAACACGATCTACATTTCTAAATAATACAAATATATTCATTTTGGATAGGGGGGCAACAGGGGAGCAAAAACTACAAATTTTAGTGGTATTTTGTATCCAACATAGCTTTCATGTTTATCGACCGATTTTAACACAACTAATAGGAATCGATAGAGATTGAATTGGAAAATTATATATGACGGTGACGTTTGAAAATTCAAAAATAATAGGCGTGTGCAGGCCACTCAATATGGGGGTGAAGTAAATGCGTAATAAAACCATTTTTTGATGTTTTTTTTAATAAATGAAATGATATGTGATTATGACATTAGAAAAGACAGCTATAAATCATATTTTTGTTGCCATAGGCGGTACCAGGTTAGTGAAAAAGGAGGTCAAATTGGGAACAAATATTAACCGCAGACAAGTTGCTACCCAGCACTATAAATATGTTACTGATCGTAGATAGTTCCTTTTTCCATGTTGTACTTCATCACAGGCGTTTCCAGGATCCAAACTGGGGCGGCGCAAGACCTTTTGATAAGTATATTATCCGCTATTATTATACTAACTAGTCAACAGTGACTATTTCACTACAACTTCAATTAACATTGCTTACCCCCCTTTTTACCCTACCTGGACTCGCCTATTATCTTATAATCGTTCGTAGAGTAGTCTGTGGTGTGTGTTTCATCCGAAAACTGCAGTATGTTATGTCATTGTACGCCCATGCCTCTTAGTTTCCTTGCAATAATATTACCCCCTTTCTTCCATTCCTGAGCGCGCCTCTGCCAAAATTGAGTTTATTCCCTTTTCTGGCCTCATATGTGCATATATCATTATAAGCAAAACGTCTATTGCGCCGTTATCGCTGGCATATCATCATCACCATGTCAGTCACCCCCTTTTCATGTGCCTGAACACGCCCCTGACACTCTATATGTAATACATTATGCAAATAATGGAAGCAGAATCTATCTTGTACATCTTGATAGCTATACATGTCCCCTGCATCGCTCTATTGGCTTCCCGCCAAGCATTGAATACTTCCTGGACCCCCCCCCCCCCCCTTTTCAAATCCCTGACACCGCCTCTGCCATGCAATTTTCATGATATTTCATTAACATCAACTAATTTGCACTTGTTGCAATCACCGTAAATCGATGTAACTCCTTCATACTTGAGGCAGTTAGGAAGAAACCGTGAAGATCGCATTTCCGTATTATCGCCAAATGTCGCCTCCGAACGCACCCAAAACTGTGCCCTGGAACCGCCTCTGTTCAGGTTAAGAACTCAAAATTTTGACTCCAAATGCGGTATTCAATTCTATGAAAAGTCCCAAAAATTTAATGGGCCTGCTCCCAGCTGTTCTGGAGATATCTGCGAAAAACATGAGGGGGGGGGGGGGGGGGGGGCGGAATCCGCCCCCCCCCCTGTTACAAATAGGGTTAAGGCCGCTGATTATTTCGTTTTTAATTATTAAACGTATGAATTCGTTTTTTTTAGCGTGGAGAATTAAATGATCTGATGTGATGATCCTTCTCGTGTTGGTCCTTAAATATCCCCGTTGAGACGGATATAAGCAATTCAAATCGTACAGGGCCGTGATAACTGACGTGATAACTGACGTGATAACTGACGTGGTAACTGACTCGTGTCTATTCTCTCGGCAGACTGGCGCTGCTCTACCGTCTGGTGACATTCTTCTCGCCGTCACTCCGCGCTCGTCTCCTCCGCCAGAACGGCGGAGTGCTGGGGCCGAGTAGCGGACGGGGCGGGGCCAGCACCCAGGACGCCGTGGACAACCTCATCCACCGCTTCCAATACGGTGACTGGTGAGTTGTTGTCATGGAAACATCCACCGCTTCCAGTACGAAGAATGGTTAGTTGTTGCCATGGAAACATCAACAACTTCCAGTACGGCGACTGGTGAGTTGTTGTCATGGAAACATCCACCGCTTCCAGTACGAAGAACAGCTATTTGTTGCCATGGAAACATCAACAACTTCCAATACGGCGACTGGTGAGTTGTTGTCATGGAAACATCCACCGCTTCCAGTACGAAGAACAGCTATTTGTTGCCATGGAAACATCAACAACTTCCAATACGGCGACTGGTGAGTTGTTGTCATGGAAACATCCACCGCTTCCAGTACGAAGAACAGCTATTTGTTGCCATGGAAACATCAACAACTTCCAGTACGGTGACTGGTGAGTTGTTGTCATGGAAACATCCACCGCTTCCAGTACGAAGAACAGCTATTTGTTGCCATGGAAACATCAACAACTTCCAGTACGGCGACTGGTGAGTTGTTGTCATGGAAACATCCACCGCTTCCAGTACGAAGAATGGTTAGTTGTTGCCATGGAAACATCAACAACTTCCAGTACGGTGACTGGTGAGTTGTTGTCATGGAAACATCCATCGCTTCCAGTACGGTGACTGGTGAGTTGTTGTCATGGAAACATCCACCGCTTCAGTACGAAGAATGGTTAGTTGCCATGGCAACAGTGGTGTCTACCGCTTCAGTACAGTGCTTGGTGAGTGGTCATGACATAGGTGTCATCCACCGCTGCCTCCATGGTGACTGGTCAGTTGTCATGGCAACAGTATCATCACTAATTTCAGCATAACGATTAGTAAGTTGTCATGGAATTATCCTACTCCAACGTATCCAATACCGCAATTGGTTGATGTGTGTGACATTAGTTAAACACCTCTCATTCGTCACGACTTCATGTGTGCCTACGTCCGCAGGTTCTGACCCGTAGTCCGGCGACCTCTTGTGTACGTCTGCAGTTTTCTGATGCCTGCAGCCTATCTTTTGTGTGCTGCAATGTGTGCAGGCATCTGGTCCATGCTCTGACGACAGTTCCTGTGCATCTGCAGGTACCTGATGCACAGCCTGGGCAAGAGCATGGGTAACCTGACCTTCACCGACGTGCTGAAGGCGCTGGACAGACAGCTGAACCGCGCTTCCTCCCGGGATGACGTCAACAACGAGAAGAGCCTGATGAAGGGCAAGGCCTTCTCCAGCGTCTAGACGATGCCGCGTACAGAGCTGAATTTAAACTTGCAATAAATTGAATCAGTCATCATTCATCATTGAATTAGTTGGTCATCATTTATGGAACCAGTTCTTGCTAAGTCCTACATTTTCACTTACAAAATTGTGTCCTTAACCGAATTCTGATCACAAAAATATGAGCATGCATCGTTAACGTCATAGTTACTTAATGATTCTACTCTGTTTGGATCCGCTTGGCGCTTAATCCGCTGCTTGTGCATCCGAATGTATCATTATAATGTTAACATATCGCTATGATTTACCTAGTACATAGTTAAATGTATACATACATAATTTTGTACTGAAAAATGAGACTATTAATGGTCAATAAGTGTATTTTTCTACCGAGCCCAAGCTCCTGATCAAGCTGTAATAATGTTCACATGTGCTTACGCGTCAACGTTTTCCTCCAGCTGTAAAGGTATCGATATAACCATCGACGAAGAATAGGACCTGGATAATCTGTCATACGCGGATCTATACAAAAAGAACACATGGGCGTGATAGATTGCTGGTAAAATAATGCACAGTGAATACTCACTAGAAAAAGCTTCGGCAAACATGGCAACACCTTTATGGATTTATTTAGTGTAGTGTTTATGTAAAAGTGCGATTGTAATCATGCCAAAAGCAAGACCAAATAGGACATATTCCTTGGATTATAATATAACAGTTGAATGCATGCCTTTTTTCATTCACTGCACCATTTTCCTTCCGACAAAAGTGGCCGTTATCGCCACAGTAGCTGCTCCTCAATTCACCACACGCACCATCTGAACCACAATGTATTACACGATCGTGTTGGCCGCGGAGGCCCGTCACCGATTTACACAGGCAAGTGACCTTGGCTTTGGTCACTGGCCGGCCGGTCCGCGTGTTATTGTTCTTTTTGTTGTTGTTGCACGGAGGATTTCAGAAATAATTTACGCGGCCGGGACACCATACTGAACTAACGCAATGCTCATTAAACTACTTTCGGAATAACCTGAAGAATATTAATTTGCCTATTTGCCTACGTTTTGCCAATTTGGTATGTATATTTATATATACTAGAGCTGTACAAATTTCTCCAAAAACAGGAACCGGTACCGCGACCGCCACCGCTCATACATGAGTTGGCACCGGCATCGAGCTCGGCCACATGTGGCAGCACCCGACAGGCCCGGCAGCTATCATCTGCATGTCTACTTCATTATACATTAGACAATATTTTAACCCACGAACTTGTGCTGAGCCGGGCATGAGACCGGCAAGCCTGAGTTCAGATACAGCTTCAGGCCCGCCGGGCCTGAATTTGGGACCAGCGCCGGCTCCGTGGTCCTGAAATTTGCATCCCTAAAATATATCCCTACCTAAATTTATCTAACTTATTCTACTGCTTGATTCGGAATGTTTGTGAAATCCTCCGTGTGATACAATTTGTGCAAACGGCCCCAGGGCGGGGTGGTCAGGAGCTACAGAAATGTGAATCCCTGGCTAACTGACCCACAGAACCACAGAAAGCCATCGAAACAAACCAGATATATACAACAAGATGCGCATGCCCCACACAATTTCATTCTTCTTCTGATATTCCCGCACGGGAAGGAGGTCGAACGGACCTCACGAAATGACGACGAATTAACACTTCTCAGTTGATGTGAGTTGATGCTTGCTAAGCTACGTCGAATGAGTTTGCGAGGTCGGGATGTGCCGGACGGATGAACGCCTGCTAGGACCGCAGTGTTTGCTATATCAGATCTCGACGTGCAGCTGGCTAGTGCGTGGTAGCCGTTCTAGATCCGACGCACCGCCAAGTCTGAAACATATTTTTTTATTGTAAAATTGTACGATAAAAGTCACTAGCAGATGTCCAAAGGTATTTAAAAGAGCATCGAACTTGAGCATGACATACGATACATGAGGTCAGGCCATGATAGTTTTGCGCGGAACAATAAGTAGCTGCAAGGTAACACTGCATTGAATACACGTAGAATGTTTCTCTACTTGGCTGAATTTGCATACAAATAAATGCAATGGCCAATGACACATATACAACTAAAACTGAAGGCGGAAAGATGAGAGTCCATCAGACTGCACATATTTCAGTGTTTGAAGATGTTCTTTCAGCCTGCAACCAGCCGTTCGACGGGCCCAAGTTCTGGGGTTTAGGATGTAGCGTGACCATCGCCGTTCTTTTATGATTGAAAGGGACCACATCAAAGGCCGGGAATCGGCATATATGTCTTTGGGACCTCTCAGTTGTAACAAAGAAGACAAAGAAAAGCTCAGTGAGAACAAAGAAAGCGTCACGAAGACCAAGGTATCTCGTCGCTCGACGAACACTCGACCTGTCTCCGTTCAGTATCGGACTAGACTAGACAGCGGCGCCACCTACCGTCTGCTCCCTCATCGGCATCTGCTGATCAGCCGTTCAGTCGCCAGCAGCAGGAAGCTCAGCAGCATCCCGCCCAGCAGCAGCAGGAAGGCGCCCAGCGTCTGCAGGAGGGTCGCCGCGGCAGCCTGCTGCGGACCACAGACCTCCTTCTGGCGCAGGATCGAGCGGTACAGCTTCTCTGTCACCCCCGCCTCGTTCAGCCGCTGTAAACTGACGTCATAACATGACGTCACAACACACGCCATACGTCATAACGTGACGTCACAACACACGCCATACGTCATAACGTGACGTCACAACACATGCCATACGTCATAACATGACGTCACAACGCGCGTCATATGTCATAACGTGACGTCACAACGCATGTCATACGTCATAACGTGACGTCACAACGCACGTCATACGTCGTAACGTGACGTCACAAAACGCAGCTTCTTACTCTGGTTGAAGAGTTCATCCTGCTCCACGTCACGTCTGCTCGAACAGCTCCCATAGTCTCACTCCTGGTCAAACAGACGTCTCACGTCTGCTCACAGAGCTCGGCGACTGATTTTCCCTCACCTTCGGTCGAAGGTCTTGTTCTCTACTACCTGCCATTGAAGACATCCTACTACTCCCTCACCTCTGGCCACCTGACCCATCTCTGGCCACCTCTGCGAGGTCCCTTTTCTTTCAATAAGTGATCTCTTTCTCACTTCTGGCCAAAGAGCTCCTTCCTTCTCTAACAAGCGAACCCCTCTCACCTGAGGTCAAACAGTTCTTTATACGGCGAGTGGTTCTGCAGGCCGAGCGCGATGCCGCCCGGGGCGTACTTCACCTCCAGTTTCTGCACGCGGCACGCCACATCGGGCGCCATCTTGGACAGTTGGTAGTCGGCCGCCTCGTTCGGCGCGATAAACGCGTAGTTTCCGCGCGCCACCTGTCGCAGCGACACCAGACAGGCGATGGAGCAAGCGAGAATCAACAACGGCAAACATGGGTTTAGGACAAATATTTTTGAAGTTACTCATCCGATTTCGCTTCTTACTGCAACAAGAACTTATTTGAAACACATTGTTCTAAAATAGCTGCTGCTTTTAATTGGGAAACGCGTGAAGTTTCAGCCGATTTTAGTCGCACCCCGATCCTTCCCCACTTGGATCGGCCAATGGTAAAGAGACCTGTGTTGCATCACTTCCAATCCTGCCCTCCTCCTAGGATAGCTAGCCAGACGTGTCCCACAATTGTAGCCCGGTCAAGGTCAGCTGTTGAATACTTTTGATTAAGAGAAGAAGACATTTTTTGACTGGCCATGAAGTGAATGGTTGTCAATCAGATCGGATTTATAAGTGAAAAAAAGACGGAAAGGTATAAATCAAAGTGATCTTGCTGGAAGAAGAAGAAGAAAAAACGAAGACGGCGTCCAAAGTACCAACCACCAGGCCAACCAGGGCGAGGCTTTCATCTAACAATGCGGCGCAAACATCTCCGGTTCCGGTAAATCCGGTAAGCAAGGACGGAACGGACAACGAAGAAGAAAATGTGCGCGAGGAGCAAGGTGAGGAAAGTCAGGAAAGTGATGATGACGAAATAAGTGGTAGTGTTGGCAAATTTCGTGGCTGGTCACCAAGTGGGAAAAACAAGAAATCCAGGTATGCGTGCAAGGGGGGTTCCAAGCTGTGTGGTCTGAAAATTTCCCCTAAAAAGGACTGCATGATGTGTGACGTCTGTAACGCATGGTTTCACCCAAATGTCAGGCGTTGTCCAATGACGAATTCAAGGCGTTATCGAAGTTTGACTTTCTATGGCTCTGCATGGGATACAAGCCAAAGCTCATGTCAATGGTCGACTTTAGGAAATACCTCGAGACATGCATTGAACACACAGGAATGCAAGCCAAAGCTCATGGCAATGGTCGACTTTAGGAAAGACCTCGAGACATGCACTGAACACACAGGGATGCAAGCCAAAGCTCATGTCAATGGTCGACTTTAGGAAAGACCTCGAGACATGCATTGCACACACAGGGATGCAAGCCAAAGCTCATGTCAATGGTCGACTTTAGGAAAGACCTCGAGACATGCATTGAAGACACAGGGATGCAAGTCAAAGCTCATGTCAATGGTCGACTTTAGGAAAGACCTCGAGACATGCATTGAACACACAGGGATGCAAGCTAAAGCTCATGTCAATGGTCGACTTTAGGAAAGACCTCGAGACATGCATTGAACACACAGGGATGCAAGCCAAAGCTCATGTCAATGGTCGACTTTAGGAAAGACCTCGAGACATGCATTGAACACACAGGGATGCAAGCCAAAGCTCATGGCAATGGTCGACTTTAGGAAAGACCTCGAGACATGCATTGAACACACAGGGATGACAATCCAACAGGCTCTAAATGAAGTGAAGCCAAAAAAAGACCTCCAGAAAGAAATAGAGAAAAGGTTAGTGAACATGGAAAAGAAGGTCGTGAACCAGATCAAAGAACAACAGGTCCAGGTGGAGACATCACTGCAAGAACAGACAAAGGTTGTGCAGACATTGCCAAAGTACACTGCCGAACTGAAAAGCAGTGCGCAGGACCTGTATAAAATGGTAGAGAATAAGGCAGACAAGGAAATGCGTGAAAGGAATGTGCTACTGCACAATATCACAGAAAGTAACTCGGACAACACAGATGAGCGAAAAGATCATGATCTAGACATTTTCCAGCGTGTAGTTACTTCACTGATGGGTAACCAAGATAGCATGGAAGTCGAAAAATCTTCAGACTAGGGAAGACACCTGAGCATTCTGGAAACCGAGATGTACCAGCTCCTAAGCCCCGACTCATGCTGATCAAACTGAAGGACAAGGAACATGTGCACATGTTGATAAAAAGACGTACCCAGTTGAAAGATGTTGCACCGAGAACAAATAATACGCCCGTAAGTCCCATGTCCAAAATACAGTACCTATATCCGAGTAAGTGTACTCCATGCATAGGAGTTTTTGGGATAACCCCCTTTTTTCGTTTTTAGAGTAATGTCACACTCACTGAGTAGCATAACTCCACTCGACGGGCGAGCGATAACTCCTTTTTTGGGCGACAAAAAAGCCGAGGAGTAATGAAACTCTACGGAGTAACCAAACACCTGTTCAGTCACTCCTTTATCTGAAGTTTCAGAAATATATGAGAGTTTTGTTACACCTTTCCATCAATTTAAGGACTTTTGTTACCTTCAGGGGAGTGTCGTTACGCTGTTTTCTGTGAAATATTTACTCTTAAAAGGGTACTCATCCAATATACACTCCCTACAAATGAGTAATGTTAGTTCATATATTTTGGAGTTCTGCATTTAACCCTCGCCCGGGTAGGGCAAAATCACTACATGTTCGGGTATGGGGGGGGGGGGTACGACCCCCTCCTCTTAGCGTTTGGCCCCTAAATAAGCTAGAGCTTCGATTCAAAGACGAGCGTGTTTTTTGTGACGAGAGGAAGCCGCTGATACCCGATCTTAAGGTCTTGGGTGATTAGGTGACCTCTGAAGTCATGTGAATGACCCAAATGTCATCCAAATTGAAAATGCGTGAAATTGAATTTGATCGAGCTAGAACCGTTGTGAGGACTTCGTCCTTAAAGTCTGGACCGCCGTCACCACTTTTGCTGGAGATCCTTGCCAGTTCCGCCCAGAACTGCAACCAATCGCACAATGTAACTCAATGCATTGCTTGGCACCTGCGAATCGCTGACTCCACAGTAACTACTAACTACCTGTCATGCTCCGCTGTAAAACTGCACTGATGCATATAACACTCATATTGGGACTAAATTGCTGGGACAAAATCAAAACATATGCCTTGATTGGATGGCTTTCTGTTATCAAGACAAACACCAAGCAAAACTTGTTGCATGGGCCCTGCCTGCCAAACTATCTAATGCTAGTCACAATTCTGGTTCCAGTCCAGTTAATTGGCAAAATTTGGTGGCAAAAGTTGTATGGCTTTTAATGGCCGGGGGACTATGCCCACTGGCCCACTGAAGAAATTACCTTTCTCCTGCTTTTGATTACCTTCTCCTGCTTTAGCTCTGATTTATTTTGAGCTGGGGTGAAGAGTCAAACAACAGCCCCAAAAAGACTGTTTGGGCGGAGTGTTCGACCTAACAAGGTTATACGATCTTGGCATATGAAAACCACGTAGCGTAGCATCAAAATTTAACGAAATTCGTCACTGAGTAGGATTTGCTCATTACTCAACTCAGTAACCTGTGGCCTGTGGTGGAGAGAAAAGAAAACTGGGTTAGTAGGCATTCTGTATCCTGTGTAACATTTGCTTCGGACTGTGGACAATCCACATACAAATACGGTAAAAGGAGTAGAGGGGGTCAAATGTCAAATCGATAAAAAACATATTTTTTTTTACCTCACGTTGCACTATGTGTAAAGTCATCGCATGGACATTTTTATCTTTCTAAATTTTGACCTTAGGTCACCGAGCTAGAGGTCATTGAACCTGACCCTATTGCATTCTAAAGTTCAAGAGTCTACAACTTTGCAAGTTGTGTCCCAGTCTCACGAAACAAAATGCACGCAATAGGCAATGGGCCCAACTTTATTTTGCACATAAAACATTTAAGGTCAACGAACTTTGACCTGATTTTACCTTGAACTGAAATCTTAAAATTTGAACAGCAGAAATCACGCCACCTCCGATTTTGCTCATTCTTATTTTAGCTATTCATATTTTTTGCGATTATGTGGGATTTCAAATAGGTCATATGTGACCTTGGCACGTGACCTGACTTGACCTGAAGCATTGGCTTCTCATAATACGTTACAGCATAGCCAATATGGGGATCGTTTGAAAGCCTAGCGGTTAACCAATGTATTCGTGATGTTGTCAAGCATGTGTGATAAAATGATACCTATATCGTTTGTGTTGTAACATCTCATGAGAAACGAGTAGGTACTCCATATCAAGCCAGGTCGTGTATGAAGGTCAAACGTGACCTGTGTGGCATCCCACATGCTTGAAAACATCCCGAGGGCATTGGTTAGCCGATGGGGTTTCAGATGATACCTACCCATATCCCGCGACTTACTGGGGGGGGGGGCTATTTTTTGCCCCCCCCCTCCCGTTATTTTAAAATAAATCCTAAACGAACACCGGTATCGTCACCAAACTTGCAGTACCTTCTCTCACATCAATTCTACACATATTGGCAAAAGGAAAAATATGAGGCTATGATAGATCAACCGGGAATGACGTCATAGTGACGTCATGTTCTTCGGTTTTTGTTGCAAAATAATGGTTTTCGGAAAACGCTGTCAAAGGTACAATATTTGGGATAAACTAAATTGTTTTAAATAAAATTACTGACAATATACCGGGCTATCAAATTGCTATCTCGGATTTGTGAGTTTTTTTTATTCAAAATTTTGAGAAATCCAAATACATTTTGGGGGTTTTTACAAAATTTTCAAGAAAAAATCAGAATTATCCAAAAACCGGAGTATATGTGATCGAGACGTATGCGGTAAATATGTGTACCAAATTTAAAGTCGATATCTTTAAAAATGACCGAGTTATGACCTTTAAATGACAAAAATCGACCACTTCTCACAGCATTACTATGCAAAAACGCATTTCCATTTTTGCTTTTTACTTCTATTTATATGGAACAAACAATGTTCTAAGGTCATTTTTCGCGTTCTAGACGAAAAATAAACCCATAAACACGTGTTACAACGCCTAATGACCGTAATCTGCAATTTGACCTCGTGACCTCGGATGACCTTGACCTGACCCAAGGTCATAAACAGCTTAGAAAGGTACTTAGAAGTGTCAGACACACGAATCATACCGATTTATCGACAGCTTATGCGTTTAATATCGCAATTTTGCGCGACAATTCCATCCATCGAGACCTTTTGACGTTTTGAATTTTTACATTCAGTCCGGTAGTTCCGGAGATCAGAGGGGGGGGGGGGCTAAAAATAGCCCCCCCCCCCCAGTAAGTCGCGTTATGAAATATACCCCAGTAACTCGCGGGATATTGGCTATGTTGTAACATTTCAGAAACCATTGCTCCTAGGTCAAATCAGGTCACATGTCAAAGTCACACATGACCTGTGTGACATCCCACATGCTTTCAAACACCACGAATGCATTGGGTAGCTGCTGAGCTTTCAAACGATACCCATATTGGCTATGCTGTAACGTATTATGAGAAGCCAATGCTCCAGGTCAAGTCAGGTCACGTGACAAGGTGACACATGGCCTATTTTACATCACACATCATCAAAAACATTATGAATGGATTGTTTAGCCTACGGCCTTTCATATGAGATCCATATCGGCATATTTTGAAAACATAATGGAAATCAATACTCATGTGTCACGGTCAGGTTACGGGACAGCGGCGATTTTTAATACCGTTTTCTTCTAAACTTATAAATGGGACACGACAAATTTTTCATAGTTTGTAGAGGACATTTTGGGCAATGTTATATGTAAGAATGATAAAAATCAGGCTTGCGATCCAGAACTGGAGCATTTTTACTGAATGTATCTGGTTGTCGGATTTCACGAAATATAGGTACTCGATTGTACGACTGTGGGACGATAGTGGCATACGATTTATTTATGATCTGTGGAACAACGTCACTCGCAAATGGTACACTCGAGAAAAGCTTCAACAAAAATATGGCATTCAAATCAACTTCCTTGATTACGAGATGCTCATTCGATCGCTACCAAGGAAATTGAGAAATTGCAACCAAGGAGTCAGCATAAGTATTCCTAGTCTTCCAAATAAAATTAAGCTTATATAAGAGCCCTATATAGGTAAACTATGTAAAAGGGCACTACTTAAAATAATACAGAGTAAGCATGGCAAAGCTGTTGAAAAACTTAAGCAGAAATGACTGCGAGAAACTGGTAACTATGATACATTGGTCACAGAACGTGTTGTTAAATCGACTAAATCGCCAATGATTCGTATGTTTTGTTACAAGCTATTAAATCAAATATTAACGACAAATTACTTTCTGCATATTATAGAAGTAGCGGAGCAATTTGTGTACATTCTGTGAAAACGCATCAGAGACCATTTGTTTTGGGAATGTTCCTATACCAAGTTCTTGTGCTGCGTAGTAAAAGAGTACCTCTTACGATCATACCAGATCGAACTTAGTTTAAATATCGGAGAATGCTTTTTCCCCACGACTGGGTCAGAATTAAATGTCCTGATGATTGCCTTGCTTAAATATGTCATAATTCATATACATATCAAGAATTCAGTAAACAAAGCCAGATGCTAATCATTTTATTAATGCTCTACAGATCCAGCTTGATATTGAACGACTGGCATCTAAAATGGCAGGAACGGTCGTAAAGTTTGAACGTAAATGGGGAGTTGTTGGAGCCAGCAAGCAAATCATGCGGTTAGAGACGGACACCACGGTCGGAACACAGTGTTGAAGATATTACTTATGAGTTACGTGATATTTGTATGATGACACTGGCCGATTTGCTGCCTATCGACGCGCTTGCGATTGTTTGATCGATTTATTGATTGTACGTTGGTGTGCATGGATATGCAAGTTGGAGCTGGGCGGCGTTCTGTGGCGTTGGTGTTGTTTTAGGTACTTGTGTTTGTCGTTTTGTGTCTGAGGTTTTGTATCATTATACCGTGCTATCATTTGCTACGGCGTTGTCCCTTGCTATCATTTTCTATTGCGTTGTGTTCTTTTGAATAAAAAAGTTGACTACCGAAAAAAGAGAAAAATCGGAATGGCGTGATTTTTGCTATTCAAATTTTAAGATTTCAGTTCAATCAGGTCAAAGTTCATTGACCTTAAATGTTTTATGTGCAAAATAAAGTTAGGCCCATTGCCTATTGCATGCATTTTGTTTCGTGAGACTGGGACAACAACTTGTGAAGTTATAAGCTCTTGAACTTTGTGATATACCTAATAGGGTCAGATCAAATTTCAATAACCTCTAGCTCAGTGAAATTCAGATCAAACTTCCAAATCAAAGTACCTGAGATGGTTTTGCGCATAAATCTACATACAAGCAAAGTTTGAAGCAAGTCGGAAACGGTTTTATTTTGGTGATCGATTTGACATGGAATGCCCCGCCCCGGCACACATTTCTCCATTGGGCGTCCTTTCCGCTCTCATTCCCTAAATATAGGACAGGTACCTACCATAAATACCACAATATAGGTCCTATAAATACATAAATGCAAACATTCCACATAGTAATATTTTAACTGGAGCATGGAGCTAACTCACCAGAGCTATCCGCGACCAGGTCCTTGTCCGCGCCGCCTTCAAGTGCTGACCAGGTCCTTGTCCGCGCCGCCTCCAAGTGCTGACCAGGTCCTTGTCCGCGCCGCCTCCAAGTGCTGACCAGGTCCTTGTCCGCGCCGCCTCCAAGTGCTGACCAGGTCCTTGTCCGCGCCGCCTCCAAGTGCTGACCAGGTCCTTGTCCGCGCCGCCTTCAAGTGCTGACCAGGTCCTTGTCCGCGCCGCCTTCAAGTGCTGACCAGGTCCTTGTCCGCGCCGCCTTCAAGTGCTGACCAGGTCCTTGTCCGCGCCGCCTCCAAGTGCTGACCAGGTCCTTGTCCGCGCCGCCTTCAAGTGCTGCTGCCCGACTCCTGCTCACCAGAGCTATCCGCGACCAGGTCCTTGTCCGCGCCGCCTCCAAGTGCTGACCAGGTCCTTGTCCGCGCCGCCTTCAAGTGCTGACCAGGTCCTTGTCCGCGCCGCCTTCAAGTGCTGACCAGGTCCTTGTCCGCGCCGCCTTCAAGTGCTGACCAGGTCCTTGTCCGCGCCGCCTTCAAGTGCTGACCAGGTCCTTGTCCGCGCCGCCTTCAAGTGCTGACCAGGTCCTTGTCCGCGCCGCCTCCAAGTGCTGACCAGGTCCTTGTCCGCGCCGCCTCCAAGTGCTGACCAGGTCCTTGTCCGCGCCGCCTCCAAGTGCTGACCAGGTCCTTGTCCGCGCCGCCTCCAAGTGCTGACCAGGTCCTTGTCCGCGCCGCCTTCAAGTGCTGACCAGGTCCTTGTCCGCGCCGCCTCCAAGTGCTGACCAGGTCCTTGTCCGCGCCGCCTTCAAGTGCTGACCAGGTCCTTGTCCGCGCCGCCTTCAAGTGCTGACCAGGTCCTTGTCCGCGCCGCCTTCAAGTGCTGACCAGGTCCTTGTCCGCGCCGCCTTCAAGTGCTGACCAGGTCCTTGTCCGCGCCGCCTTCAAGTGCTGACCAGGTCCTTGTCCGCGCCGCCTTCAAGTGCTGACCAGGTCCTTGTCCGCGCCGCCTTCAAGTGCTGACCAGGTCCTTGTCCGCGCCGCCTTCAAGTGCTGACCAGGTCCTTGTCCGCGCCGCCTTCAAGTGCTGACCAGGTCCTTGTCCGCGCCGCCTTCAAGTGCTGACCAGGTCCTTGTCCGCGCCGCCTTCAAGTGCTGACCAGGTCCTTGTCCGCGCCGCCTTCAAGTGCTGACCAGGTCCTTGTCCGCGCCGCCTTCAAGTGCTGACAAGGTCCTTGTCCGCGCCGCCTCCAAGTGCTGACCAGGTCCTTGTCCGCGCCGCCTTCAAGTGCTGACCAGGTCCTTGTCCGCGCCGCCTTCAAGTGCTGACCAGGTCCTTGTCCGCGCCGCCTTCAAGTGCTGACCAGGTCCTTGTCCGCGCCGCCTTCAAGTGCTGACCAGGTCCTTGTCCGCGCCGCCTTCAAGTGCTGACCAGGTCCTTGTCCGCGCCGCCTTCAAGTGCTGACCAGGTCCTTGTCCGCGCCGCCTTCAAGTGCTGACCAGGTCCTTGTCCGCGCCGCCTTCAAGTGCTGACCAGGTCCTTGTCCGCGCCGCCTTCAAGTGCTGACCAGGTCCTTGTCCGCGCCGCCTCCAAGTGCTGACCAGGTCCTTGTCCGCGCCGCCTCCAAGTGCTGACCAGGTCCTTGTCCGCGCCGCCTTCAAGTGCTGACCAGGTCCTTGTCCGCGCCGCCTTCAAGTGCTGACCAGGTCCTTGTCCGCGCCGCCTTCAAGTGCTGACCAGGTCCTTGCCCGCACCCCGGTTGTATCAATAAATGGCGTCGAGTCGTTGCGCGCGATCGATGCGCGATGGCGTCTTTTCCCTCTTTTGGAGAGTTTTAAAAAATATAGGGATGCAGTTATTCCCGCTCCTTCTCATAAATCCACCTGATTATACTACTACTCCTTTTGGAGAGCAGAACGCTTCATTTAAAACTTCTGTAACTTTCCATTTTTCTGTTGAGAGTTCTAAAACATCGGTGATGTGTATACGAACTCCGGTTATTTTTTGTTAGGAGTTTTGAAACCATTGATTCAAATCTCCAATTTATGGTACATGGTTCTTTTGTGACTCTGCTTTTCATCGCTTACTCCGGATTTAAGAGCTTTATTAATCTTATCCAAAGAGTTTTCCAAAAAGGGAGTGGGAAAACTCGCGTGGGAAGTAAACTTTTTTCTCCGTGGCTTCCCTAACGTGTGTCTAACAAGGGATCTCTCACCTGAAGATCCCTTGTTAGACAAGGGATCTTCAGGTGAGAGAAGCACGAACAAAGCTGCGACAGGAGCTTGAGGAAAAGGGAAAGGAGACACAAAATATTTCGTGAGAAGGTCATCCCACGTCAGTGAGAAACAGGACCAAGGTAAGAAGTTCTTAACATGTTTGTACACAAATGCTAATAGTTTGCGAAATAAGGTCAGCGAGTTCAAAGTTCGAGTAGATGAGGTTAAACCAGATGTCATTGGGATTACTGAAGTATGGATGAAGGTCTTGAGATTGAAGCAGGGGAGCTATCTCAAAATGAACAGGATACGGCAGATATTCTCAACAAGTTTTCAGAGTGTGTTTGTTGAAGTAAGCTACCTGAGAAGAGCTACCTGAGTTTCCTGATAGTGTTGAGGCTGACTGTGCTTAAGTGACATACAAATCACTCCAGCTGAGGTACACAAAGAACTGACGACTCTCAATGTCAACAAGGCAGCAGGACCTAACAGCATACCGACCGTACTCCTGAAGATGTGTGCAGACCAGATGGCCGTGCCACTGAGTCATCTGTTTCAGAAGACTCTGGTGACTGGGAAGCTACCCCAAGACTGGAAGCATGCCAAGATAACACCAATTTTCAAGAAAGGTTCTAGGAAGAAGCCAGGTAATTACCGCCCGGTTAGTTTGACCAGCCAGCCCTGTACAGTCTTAGAGCGCATCATTAGAAAACACATATCCCAACACCTTGAAACGAATATCTTGATCTCAAAACACCAACATGGGTTCATGAAAGGAAAATCGTGCCCGACCAACTTACTTGAGGCTCTTGAAGATTGGACGAGATCACTAGATGAGGGAACGCACTAGATGTTGCCCATTTAGATTACCAGAAAGCTTTTGACACCGTGCCACACAGAAGATTAGGAAGGAAGCTTAGTGCATATGGAATACAAGGCCAAGTTCTTAGATGGGTTTGTGACTTCTTGCGAGACCGCTGCCAGCCGGTTACCATCGGGAATAGCCTCTCAAGCATAGTGGAAGTCAGCAGTGGGGTCCCACAGGGTTCTGTGTTGGGCCCAACATTATTCATCATCTATGTGAATGAACTACCGTCATTGGTAAGCAGCAGCATGATAATGTTTGCGGATGACTCAAAGTTGTACCGTACAATTCAAGACAATAGTGATACCCTGGCTTTACAAGATGATCTTGACACACTGGACAACTGGTCTAGGGAGTGGCTCCTCAAATTTAACGTTGCCAAGTGCAAGATTATGCACTGCGGGTCATCAAATGTGCACAACGAATACCACATGAAGCAAGCTAGCAACGAGATTGTACTGGAGGAAACCACACTTGAACACGACCTTGGGTAAATATGTCAAATACACTTAAGGCAACACAGCACTGTCAGTTGGCAGCGAACAAGGCAATGTCCTCCCTGAGGCTTTTTATTAATGTCCTTCAGAAACCTTAATCAGTCCAACTTCAAGGTGTTGTATACAACTTATGCGCGCCCTCACCTGGATTACTGCCTGTCAGCCGTCGGACCATTTATGGTACAAGACTTCAGAGCCATAAGGTACAACGCCGAGCGACTAAACTGGTGCGTGAGATTAGGCACCTACCGTATCAAGAACGCCTGATAAGACGGAGGATTCCAAGTATGGAAGATCGAGTTATGCGAGACGACCTGATCGAGACATACACAATTTTGACTGGAAAAGTTGATGTTGATCCCGGCAAGTTTTTCGAGAAGAACCAAGATGACAGAACCCGAGGACACCATCTCAAGCTCAAGAAGAGAAGATCCACCAACCAACTACGAGCCAAGTTATTTGCCAACAGGGTGGTGACAGCCTGGAATGAGCTACCAGAAGAGGTAGTGTCAGCAGCATCCACCATCAGCTTCAAAAATCGGTTTGACCGACATCGGGCTACAATGATATAACCTTCACAGATCATGACTGTCCTATGATATGCCAAGATGTGGGCACTAAATAGACATTGTCTAAACCCAGCCCACAGCCCAAACCTAAACCTAAACCTAACCTCCTGGGTGATGCGCAACACCCTGGAGGATACCGCTATGTACCTTCTTGAATCCCTCCTCGTAAGTCTGCACCAGGTTGTTGCGGCGATCGGGCAGCACGTGACCGCTCCAGACGGCCGTCAGCGTGTGGCAGTCTGGAGTGGGGTTGTTCCTCAGGGCACACCAGTCCTGCGGGGATGACGAGGGTGATGGGGCGAGGGTGACTCAGCTGGTAGGACGTTGGACTCGGAATCCATGGGTGGTTCCAGGTCCGAGTCTGACTGCTATCGAGGTCATTCGGTTCTCTCGCTCACCACAACCATGGCTGACGACAGGCGCGTAGTCGTAAAGCCCCGATACGGCCACCACCAAAGTGTTGCAGGAATATGTTACCCACGATCACACTCCGTCAGGAAGTGCCTACAGCTATGCTGCCAGAGTACGCGATGAAGGGTTCCTATTCGAATGGCCCACCTTACCATACAATATAAATTGGTGCCTCATGCTTGCCGGTCAAAATCTGATTCTCATATTTTGTTTTCCTTATCGCCGACGACATAGACCGATACAAAAGGAGAACAACATCTTGAATGCCAGATACTTCTGTTTCGCTGTCCGCTAACGCACGCCATTTTGTTTTTGTCGACAGAGCGCACCACTTCAACTAACACCGTATTTAATTAATTAAGTAGGTCATCATCAAACGAAACAGAATGGCAGCTTGCTGTCATGACAAATATAAAATGTCATGACATACAAATAAAATGACATGACAGAAAGATAAAATGACATAACAGAAAGATAGAATGACAGCAGAAATATAAACTGACATGACGGAAAGATAAAATGACATGACAGAAAGATATAATGACTTGACATAAATATTCAATGACATGACAGCAAGATAAAATACATGACAAATATAAAATGACATGGCAGAAAAATAAAATGATATGACAGAAATATAAAATGACACGACAGAAAGGTAAAATGTATGACAGAAAGATAAAATGACATGACATCAATATAAAATGATATGACAGAAAGATAAAATGGCATGGCAGAAAGATAAAATGGCATGACAGAAATATAAAATGACATGAAAGAAAGATAAAATGGCATGCCAGAAAGATAAAATGACATGACATAATGACAAAATGACACGACAGAAAGATAAAATTTCATTGAAGAATGACAGTCTGCCATCCGCGACAGCCATACCAGCACATTTTCCAGCAGATCTCCCTCCTTCCAGCCGGCGCTCCAGTCTGGGAGTTTCAGCAGGCCCTGGAGGTCGGCGAACGGCGGAGGAGGGTGGCCGGCTGAGGTCAGGAACGAGATGAGCGTGGCCGAGTAGGCGGTGCACAGCAGCAGACCCAGCAGCAGACAGCTGAGGAACGGAACACGGGCCGACAGCGCGCCCGGGGTGTCCTGGGGGGGGGGGGGGGGTCAGGGTATCAAACGTATGGGCTCCGGGAGATATAGCAACGACGTTGAAGTTACAGTCTACAGTCTACACAAATGTGTTATTAAAAAGAGAAGTAGCGTCGTGGTGATTATATATGCAAATTAGTAAACACAAAAATCGGTTATGGACCGTCATCAGTAGACTAGTGATAGTTACCGAGCGGGTGCAAAGTGCCCGTGAGGTTTCTCGTCAACTTACTAGACGCATTTACATTTGACCCGGCCCGAACCGGCCCGAACCGGCCGTTCAGACGCTTTTCGTAAGCTAATAACTTTGCAACCACTGCTCCGATTGAGATCGGGTTTTCATCAGTGGATAGGACCATCAAATCGATTTTGATTTTGGTATGATGCGTTCTGATAGGGGTGGTACCACAGCGCGTGGCTCACGCAAACGTCGAAATGAACAAAAATCATTCTTGATCAAAAATGGCATTATTAATCTAAGCATTCGTTTTTTTATACGCTGAAGTATGCAGCGCTCAGGACGTACTCTCTTTTGGCGGATTGGAGAAAGGAGATCATGAACAATTAAATAAAACTTAATTTTTATGTTGGCATGCATGGAGGCCTGACAATTTTTATGGAGAACTAAAAGCACTAAAAGGACTATGTGTTTCTACCACGTGTGCTCCCGCACCGTTTCATATTTCAAACCTGTTTTAGCTTTACCAGAGCGCGCCCGCTCGGTCATCGCCCAAAAAGGCGTTTTACTGGTGATAGTTAACAAATGTGAGCGAGTGTTGACCAATGTCGGGGGTGAGTAGGCAAGTAAGGCGCCAAATTATGTATACATTTATAGCAATTACGAAATACGCCATACACAAGTGAAGAATCACAAAGGATAGCTTAGGTACTTTACAATGTCTACGTATTTCCGCCTACTTTAATATTTTGTCACGTTAAAATGACAAGCATTTATCATGCAAGGGAACAAATGTATAATAAATATTATTAACTCTTCCTTAATCTTGAGCTACCTGAAGAGCCTGGTAGCTGTCTCAGCTGAATATGATGCATGGCAGTTGGTAAACTTAAACAACAACTGTATTATATACACCGTAATGAGCCACCAAACTCACATCAGCCCCTTGCTGCAGCATCAGACCAATCATCACCCAGACCGTGTCGGCCAGACTTCCCTCCTCTCTCCTGTCCTCCTGACTCGTACACTCCTCCTCCTCCCTGTCCTCGCTGTCCTCCTCCGGACCGTCCTTGCGTCCTCCCCGCCGGCTGCGGGCCAGCAGCGCCTCGCAGGATCGCTGGGTCATCGCCAGCAGGATGACGGACGCCAGAGACAGCGCCACCATGCCGGCACTGATGCCTCGCGAGTACCTCGTCAGCCAGCTGTCCAGCACCGTCGGCACGTGCACGTATACCCGCCGGCTGCAGACAGACATACACACAGCTGTGGCGATACGACCAACAGGCACGTCGGCCAACTGACGATACTGGTAGCGATGGGCATCAAGAAGCATACGTTGGGTTATGCGGTCCTTTGGCGGTCCTTTGTGAACGGAACATATGATAATTGGATGAATATCTAGACGCAAAATAAATTGAATATTACATTACTGCTTGTAATTAAGCTCCTTCCAATTGCTTTATGGTTCATGGTTTTTAGCATTTCAACGCTTTATTTCATTAAAACGTCGGAAACTATTTATAAGCGGATACATACTTGGGCCCCACACTATCCATTTTTTCCAACCACAATCAATTTTGTTGCGTATTTAGAACAAGATAGTCAGAACAGAACACACTGTGATTTTTAACAATTCATTTTTTTCATGACGTCATTCGCACTGCGAACACCCGCCCGCCACTTTCTGCGTCTCACCTGATGACAGACACCGTCTGGGTGTAGTCGATGACCTGTTCGCGAGCGTTGGTGAAGGAGACCTCGCTGACGGTCATGTCTGCCCTGTCGGCCTGAAGCTCTCCCACCATACCCGTGTAGGTGCCGTCCGGACGGCGTTTACCGTACGCGTACCCGTCCAGCAGGCTGATATTCAGTCTGTGAAGAGAATGGCGTCGTCACGGTTACAAATTTAGTAAGGACACCCGTGTAGGTGCCGTCTGGACGGCGTTTACCGTACGCGTACCCGTCCAGCAGGCTGATGTTCAGTCTGTGAAGAGAATGGCGTCGTCACGGTTACAAAGTTAATAAGGATATTCAAATAAAGGGACAAATCCAAGTGCACGTCAACTTTAGCATGGGACCATATTAGGGGAGGCTGAAAATTACTAGAGACAGTGTCCATTGTCCAGGTCCTCAGTGTGCCCTGTGGTGGCGACGCCCATGTGTCAAGGGGACGGACAAGGCCAGTCGGATCAACTCCAGCGCTGATGATAACTTCAAACAAGCATTGATCCGTATTCAGGCTTCAACCGACCTCTGGCTGCATGCCCGACACACTAACGCCATATGTAATTGGGTGCACTGTATGTGTGTGCACTAGCCACACATAACCCAGTCATGCACTAGCCACACATAACCCAGCCATACACTAGCCACACATAACCCAGCCATACACTAGCCACACATAACCCAGCCATACACTAGCCACACATAACCCAGCCATACACTAGCCACACATAACCCAGCCATACACTAGCCACACATAACCCAGCCATACACTAGCCACACATAACCCAGCCATACACTAGCCACACATAACCCAGCCATACACTGGGCACACATAACCCAGCCATACACTGGGCACACATAACCCAGCCATACACTAGCCACACATAACCCAGCCATACACTAGCCACACATAACCCAGCCATACACTAGCCACACACAACCCAGCCATACACTAGCCACACATAACCCAGCCATACACTAGCCACACATAACCCAGCCATACACTAGCCACACATAACCCAGCCATACACTGGGCACACATAACCCAGCCATACACTAGCCACACATAACCCAGCCATACACTAGCCACACATAACCCAGCCATACACTGGGCACACGTAACCCAGCCATACACTGGCCACACATAACCAAGCCATACACTAGCCACATATAACCCAGCCATACACTGGGCACACATAACCCAGCCATACACTAGCCACACATAACCCAGCCATACACTGGGCACACATAACCCAGCCATACACTAGCCACACATAACCCAGCCATACACTGACCACACATAACCCAGCCATGCACTAGCCACACATAACACAGCCATACACTGGGCACACATAACCCAGCCATACACTAGGCACACATAACCCAGCCATACACTAGCCACACATAACCCAGCCATACACTAGCCACACATAACCCAGCCATACACTGGGCACACATAACCCAGCCATGCACTAGCCACACATAACCCAGCCATACACTAGCCACACATAACCCAGCCATACACTAGCCACACATAACCCAGCCATACACTGGGCACACATGACCCAGCCATACACTAGCCACACATAACCCAGCCATACACTGTGCACACATAACCCAGCCATACACTGGGCACACATAACCCAGCCATACACTAGCCACACATAACCCAGCCATACACTGGCCACACATAACCCAGCCATACACTGGGCACACATAACCCAGCCATACACTGGGCCCACATAACCCAGCCATACACTAGCCACACATAACCCAGCCATACACTGGGCACACATAACCCAGCCATACACTAGCCACACATAACCCAGCCATACACTAGCCACACATAACCCAGCCATACACTAGCCACACATAACTCAGCCATACACTAGCCACACATAACCCAGCCATACACTAGCCACACATAACCCAGCCATACACTGGGCACACATAACCCAGCCATACACTGGGCACACATACCCCAGCCATACACTAGCCACACATAACCCAGCCATACACTGGGCACACATAACCCAGCCATACACTAGCCACACATAACCCAGCCATACACTAGCCACACATAACCCAGCCATACACTAGCCACACATAACTCAGCCATACACTAGCCACACATAACCCAGCCATGCACTAGCCACACATAACCCAGCCATACACTAGCCACACATAACCCAGCCATACACTGGGCACACATAACCCAGCCATACACTGGGCACACATAACCCAGCCATACACTGGGCACACATAACCCAGCCATACACTAGCCACCCATAACCCAGCCATACACTGGGCACACATAACCCAGCCATACACTAGCCACACATAACCCAGCCATACACTAGCCACACATAACCCAGCCATACACTGACCACACATAACCCAGCCATACACTGGCCACACATAACCCAGCCATACACTGGGCACACATAACCCAGCCATACTTTAGCCACACATAACCCAGCCAGACACTAGCCACACATAACCCAGCCATACACTAGCCACACATAACCCAGCCATACACTGACCACACATAACCCAGCCATACACTAGCCACACATAACCCAGCCATACACTAGCCACACATAACCCAGCCATACACTGGGCACACATAACCCAGCCATACACTAGCCACACATAACCCAGCCATACACTAGCCACACATAACCCAGCCATACACTAGCCACACATAACTCAGCCATACACTAGCCACACATAACCCAGCCATACACTAGCCACACATAACCCAGCCATACACTGGGCACACACAACCCAGCCATACACTGGGCACACATACCCCAGCCATACACTAGCCACACATAACCCAGCCATACACTGGGCACACATAACCCAGCCATACACTAGCCACATATAACCCAGCCATACACTAGCCACACATAACCCAGCCATACACTAGCCACACATACCTCAGCCATACACTAGCCACACATAACCCAGCCATGCACTAGCCACACATAACCCAGCCATACACTAGCCACACATAACCCAGCCATACACTGGGCACACATAACCCAGCCATACACTGGGCACACATAACCCAGCCATACACTGGGCACACATAACCCAGCCATACACTAGCCACCCATAACCCAGCCATACACTGGGCACACATAACCCAGCCATACACTAGCCACACATAACCCAGCCATACACTAGCCACACATAACCCAGCCATACACTGACCACACATAACCCAGCCATACACTGGCCACACATAACCCAGCCATACACTGGGCACACATAACCCAGCCATACTTTAGCCACACATAACCCAGCCATACACTAGCCACACATAACCCAGCCATACACTAGCCACACATAACCCAGCCATACACTGACCACACATAACCCAGCCATACACTAGCCACACATAACCCAGCCATACACTAGCCACACATAACCCAGCCATACACTAGCCACACATAACCCAGCCATACACTAGCCACACATAACCCAGCCATACACTAGCCACACATAACCCAGTCATACACTAGCCACACATAACCCAGCCATACACTAGCCACACATAACCCAGCCATACACTAGCCACACATAACCCAGCCATACACTAGCCACACATAACCCAGCCATACACTAGCCACACATAACCCAGCCATACACTAGCCACACATAACCCAGCCATACACTAGCCACACATAACCCAGCCATACACTGACCACACATAACCCAGCCATACACTAGCCACACATAACCCAGCCACACACTGGGCACACATAACCCAGCCATACACTAGCCACACATAACCCAGCCATACACTGGGCACACATAACCCAGCCATACACTAGCCACACATAACCCAGCCATACACTGGGCACACATAACCCAGCCATACACTAG
The DNA here is from genome assembly GCA_036785665.1 of Chirona hameri. Classification (NCBI taxonomy): domain Eukaryota; kingdom Metazoa; phylum Arthropoda; class Thecostraca; order Balanomorpha; family Balanidae; genus Chirona; species Chirona hameri. The sequence continues at coordinate 26,769 of JAXIVJ010004018.1, forward strand.
CCACACATAACCCAGCCATACACTAGCCACACATAACCCAGCCATACACTAGCCACACATAACCCAGCCATACACTAGCCACACATAACCCAGCCATACACTAGCCACACATAACCCAGCCATACACTAGCCACACATAACCCAGCCATACACTGGGCACACATAACCCAGCCATACACTAGCCACACATAACCCAGCCATACACTGGGCACACATAACCCAGTCATACACTGGGCACACATAACCCAGCCATACACTAGCCACACATAACCCAGCCATACACTGGGCACACATAACCCAGTCATGCACTAGCCACACATAACCCAGCCATACACTGACCACACATAACCCAGCCATGCACTAGCCACACATAACCCAGCCATACACTAGCCACACATAACCCAGCCATACACTAGCCACACATAACCCAGCCATACACTAGCCACACATAACCCAGCCATACACTAGCCACACATAACCCAGCCATACACTAGCCACACATAACCCAGCCATACACTAGCCACACATAACCCAGCCATACACTGGCCACACATAACCCAGCCATACACTGGCCACACATAACCCAGCCATACACTAGCCACACATAACCCAGCCATACACTGGGCACACATAACCCAGCCATACACTAGCCACACATAACCCAGCCATACACTGGGCACACATAACCCAGCCATACACTGGGCACACATAACCCAGCCATACACTGGCCACACATAACCCAGCCATACACTAGCCACACATAACCCAGCCATACACTGGCCACACATAACCCAGTCATACACTAGCCACACATAACCCAGCCATGCACTAGCCACACATAACCCAGCCATACACTAGCCACACATAACCCAGCCATACACTAGCCACACATAACCCAGCCATACACTAGCCACACATAACCCAGCCATACACTAGTCACACATAACCCAGCCATACACTGGGCACACATAACCCAGCCATACACTAGCCACACATAACCCAGCCATACACTAGCCACACATAACCCAGCCATACACTGGGCACACATAACCCAGCCATACACTAGCCACACATAACCCAGCCATACACTAGCCACACATAACCCAGCCATACACTGGCCACACATAACCCAGTCATACACTGGGCACACATAACCCAGCCATGCACTGGGCACACATAACCCAGCCATACACTGGGCACACATAACCCAGCCATATACTGGGCACACATAGCCCAGCCATACACTAGCCACACATAACCCAGCCATACACTAGCCACACATAACCCAGCCATACACTGGGCACACATAACCCAGCCATACACTAGCCACACATAACCCAGCCATACACTGGGCACACATAACCCAGCCATACACTAGCCACACAAAACCCAGCCATACACTAGCCACACATAACCCAGCCATACACTAGCCACACGTAACCCAGCCATACACTAGCCACACATAACCCAGCCATACACTAGCCACACATAACCCAGCCATACACTAGCCACACATAACCCAGCCATACACTGGGCACACATAACCCAGCCATACACTAGCCACACATAACCCAGCCATACACTGGGCACACATAACCCAGCCATACACTGGCCACACATAACCCAGCCATACACTGGGCACACATAACCCAGCCATACACTGGGAAAATGATGTGCATTCAATGATGATGTGCATGCCAAATGACATGCGAACATGCACGAGAGCAGGTGTTGGTGGGGGAGGGGTGCAAGGTGTTTGGCTCCCACTATCATAGGAATAATGCTACAATTCTGCTAATTTAGGGAGGCCGAAGCGATCCTGGGGGTTGGGGTTGGCCCGGCCCCCCAGCCCTCCCCCGATGGTGACGCCCCTGTGCACGAGAAGACATGCTTGCACTTGAGAGTTGAGACAGATAATATCACACGGCTGAACCGTGTCGTCGCCAGTCAGGTCTGTCAGTGGGGAGGAAGGCAGGTCTGATTACAGAGAATCCTCCAATATGAACTGCAACTAGCCTTTACTCCTAAAGCAAGGAGCAAATTGCATTTATTGACCTATGCCAAATACGTACACATGGCCGACGCTTTGGTTTACATACACATGGTTAAGCTTATAATAGGTCATCTTTTTTCTCATAGGAAGTCGAATGTCGATAGGGGCAAAGTAAAATCAAATTTGCTGTTATCTAAATGAACGTATTCTGTGACGTAGTGCTGAACACGTAGTTAAAGGTGCCGTATATCAGCAGTCAGTAATACACGCACCCCTACTCACAAATTATCATAATCACTGTAACAATACAGGTAACTGGTTGCTGATGATGGATATTATCATATGCAGTGACAACATAGGCTACTCAATACTCATGTAATGACACCTTGCCAGTCCCACCTGAAGGCAGTATAATAGCCGTTTTCACGAAGGATTTTTCGTTTGGGGCGATTGGGACGTTTGGGGTAAATGGGTCTATAACTCGTAAGAACACGGATTTTCCCGGTGATTTTTGGTATCAATCGCAATTTGATGAATTAATGTATAAGTATATGCTCTTAAAATGCAATATTCCCGTTAGGGTGCTTTGAATATTCAAATTATTGAGCAAATATGGTAATTTGGGGTGTGTTAGTTCCTTCTACAAAATATACCGACAACGCCCCAAAAAGAGGCTAAAAAGTATACGAAATAATCAGCTTTGATTAAATAAAATACGCAATCGACAGTTAGTTAGGACAAAATTGAAGATATTCATGACAAATAAATATAATATTATGATGACAAATGCAATCAAATGGCAAAAGCATAGACGTTCCTTAATTCAACGTCGCTCCGTCCTGCTGAGATCGTCCAATTTAGAGCGGTAACTTCGTTGGTTTCCGAAAACCGGAACAATCCTTACTCATTTATTCAACCCGCGAGTCACTGGGGGGGTTAGCCCCCCCCCCCCCCTTAGGAATATTAAGAATATATCAATAACTAATGCAGATATCGACGCCACACTTTCAGTACCTTTCCGGGCATCATTTGTACACCTTTTGAGAACAAAATAATACAAAATTTCGTCAGAAATTTTTCGAGATATAGTGAATTTAGTGACGTCACTAAACACAATTTTGACGCCAAAATCGGCTAAACTTTGCCAGGCCGTACAAATGCCGCATTTGAAGCAAAATTCATTAGAAAAACGCTAGAAGGTAGAAAATTGCAAGGGCTACAAACCAGCTATCTCAAAATGTCGCAAAATTTGGTTTTTAACCCCTCGCCCCCCCCCCCAAAAAAAAAGAAGAAAAAATGCTCACAAAATACAATTTTTGAAGATATTGACAAAACCGGAATATATGTCATATAACAACATATGGGCAACTACCATACCAAATTTCAAAATGATGTCATCTTTTTTGACTGTCATGGCACATAAAGTATGGGTAAATCATGACGTCATATTTTTTAATTGCGTTTTTTTGGCTTTTATTGACCGGATACAAACAAATAAATGCCAGCGCTGTTTTTTTTAGATAAAACTGATATAGAAACATGCTTTTTTCATTTCGATTTATCAATTTCAAATTTGGCCTTCAGTGACCTGAACTTGACCTGAACTTGACACTAACTTCACGTAAATGAAGTCAGGTGGTAACATGACTACCACTATATAATTCTACGCGTAAAAGCACCCATAAAACATGTGCTGCATGACTTTCGTAGATATTTTGTGTGTAGTGACCTTTTGTGACCTGACCTTGACCTTGATCTTTTCCAACAATCTCACTTTAGCTCATGTGGGATATGTATCATACCTTTCACAGAACTTTGGGTGATTAAAGGCGCAATCGAAGGCCATGGATGGCAAGTATTGTCCATAAACTCAAATACCTCGATTTTGACGTTTGACTTGACCGTGACCTGACATGTGATCTTAATTTGATTTTTTAAGTTGGCGTTAGATTTATCTCATTGAGCGCCTTCGAATGCCGCCTTGTGCGTCTCGCTGCGATAATTGGTTCTGAAGATACCAGGGGGGGGGGGGGCTTAAACCCCCCCCCCCCACCCCAGTGAGTCGTGTAACAGAATATACCCCAGTGACTGCCGGGTTGCAACGAATCACACCAAATGTTCTTGATTTGATTAATTGATTAACTCTCGCCCTACGGGAGCTTTTTTCACCTTCGCCCTACGGGGGGGGGGGGCTGACAGGCCCCTGTTAACTTCCAAACCAAGCAACCTAAAGCAATGCGGTAAGAACCAGCATGTTGTCTGTCATGAGAGGAATTAAAAAGTATGTGATTTTTAGATTTCAGGTCAACGGGTGACCTTCCAGGTCAAGTGAATGACATCGGATTTGCTACGTCCAGAACAGCGATTTTTCTCTTCAGAAAACCTCAAAATTAGAAATTGATAAATGTAAATAAAAGGCATGTTCCTAGACCAGTTTTGGCTCAGAAATACAGAAAAGGTAAATATTTGTTCGTATCTTGTCAACAAAAGTCAAAAAAGTTATTTTAAAAGATGACGTCATCAGTTTCTTACACTTAGGGAGCCATCACTCAGTCAAAAATGAAGATATTGCTTTGAAATTTGGTATGGGTATTGTTCATACTCAGTTCCCTCACATATATGCCGTTTTTCAATATCTTTGAAAATTGTGATTTTGTGTGGATTTTTCCAAAAAAGTTTTTTTTTTACATTTTAGGGGTCAAAAACCCAAAATTGTGAAAATCCGAGATTCCCTTTTTAAAGAAAATGTAATTTTGTATCTTTGGTGAATTGCGCTTGCAATTTCCTGTAAAACTCTGTTTTCTACTGATTTTCAAATATTTATCGTTTTTCAACCAACATGACATCATAAAAACATGATTATCTCCCAAACTACTCCACTATTTTTTTTTTACAGCATTCGTATAATTGTTGTAAACTCAGCTACCGAAATTTCAGTAAGATGCGCCGAATGCGTAAAAAGTTATTCAAGAAAAACCTCAGTGGGGGAGGGGGGCTGTCAGGCCCCCCACCCGTAGGGCGAGGGTTAATTGATGAAAATCATAAAAAGCCGAAAGGACCTCAGAAAAAGCACTTATAAACCCATCAAACATACGGACTTTCTGCAGCAACTGGTACTGAAAACTAAAAAATGGCTGCTTTAGATCGAACGGACGGCATTGCTGGCGTAGACCACGGCTCTGCACATGCGCAACGTGACCTCAGGCGACCGGCTGGCTCGTCGCCATGGTAACGGGCCGGCTGGCGCCGGAGTCACGTGGTCGCCATGCTTACCGGGCCGGCGCCTGCGCAGAGCCGGCGCAGAGCCGGATTCGTTGTAAGAAGCCATTTCCATCTTCTTGCAACGAATGATAAAAACGAAATTGCTAATTATCATTAATCCTTGCTATCAAAAGTGAATATGACTGAACATATGAATGGACTAATTCATCTAGTTTTCATTAAAATAAGCCTGAAATATTCCTGAAACCATGTCGTTGCAAAATATGACCATTTCCCGAACCCGCACTTCCGGGATTCGAGCAAGATGGAATCGCACTAAACGCCCCAAACCGCCAGTCATCACCAGAGCTAGTTTAAGATGAAATTGTTAATTTTAAGTAAAGTATGGTGTTATCATTCAAATGGAATTTTTAGAAAATGCATACATTCATAAAGTTGCGATTGATACCAAAAATCACCGGGTAAAGCCGTGTTCTTACGAGCTATAGACCCATTTACCCCAAACGCCCCAATCGCCCCAATCGCCCCAATCGCCCCAAACGCTCCAAACGTCCCAATCGCCCCAAACGCAAAATCCTTCGTGAAAACGGCTATTATGGGTGTTCGAGTCGCATGCATACTCACTACTCAGCTATGCATTGGCCATACGACATCAATATGTAATCGTGTCCTTGGTTTCCTTGCCTTGCGTAGCGAGTGACGCATAACTAGCCCGAAATACGTGTGACTTACTGAAAAGGGAACATTCCCACGCAACGAAGTCGATGCATCAATTTATCATGAAATGACAGTGCATTAATTATTATTGGCGGGAGGCCAGTGGCGCATTTAACGTGCTACTGAACGTAAAATAAAAACACCGGACTGCGACTGCTGCGTTTTCACTCCACAACACATCAGCCCAGAGCGGAATTGGATCATGTCTCGTCCCAAAAGTGATGGTAATCAGCCGGAGCCGTTTGATCGTGGAGCCGTGTGTTGCGTACTTACCAGCAGAAGCTGATGCAGTAAAGCATCTAAAATCGAACGAATTAAACATGAAAGCCGATCCGAAATAGCTGGGCATTGGAAAATCACATCGTCATCGACATGCGGCGAAGAATGCCAATAAGTATAAGGCGTGGCGCACAGGGTAATTTCGAAACAGAGCGTGTGATACAGAGATAACGCATGCAGTCCAATACGTCTTTTGATAGAAATACTTAGATAGATGACATACAGACAAATATAGATAAATAGATGCCATTCAAAGCACACGCACACACACACGCACACTCACACGCACACGCACACGCACACGCACACGCACACGCACACGCACACGCACACGCACACGCACACGCACACGCACACGCACACGCACACGCACACGCACACGCACACGCACACGCACACGCGCGCGCAGATCCTGAACACGGAGGTTATATTACCGAAAGTTGAGGTCACTGGCGAGCGCGCTGGCCAGCTCGAAGAAGACTCCTCCAACTGGACGGACGGTGCCGTTGATTGTCTCCACAGTCGTGTATATAGGAAAAACCTGTCAGCCAACCGAAAAAACACTGGGTACCTCACCAGAAATGGTGAATATTGAAATAAATATTGGAATATTGAAATATAGAAATCCAAAAATATTGAAATTGAAAGTCAGTGTTGTGGTGAAGGTCAGTCAACCAGGTACATGACAGTCCGACCTGCATAGTTATATCCACTAGATGCATCTGATAGTTATATCAACTAGATGTAGGGGGGCGGGGAGCGTTGTCGTCAATATTAAATCGCATCTCCTACACCTAACAGCCTGGCATAACTCATATAATGGCTCCTATAATAGCATCCACAATAACCTTAACCCGCTGTGACGACTGACCTTGACTCTGACTGCGCGAAGTGTGATGCCGCCGAGGTCTCCCCGTCATAACCTTAACCCGCTGTGACCTGACCTTGACCCCGACTTCGCGCAGTGTGATGCTGCCGAGGTCTCCCCGTCATAACCTTAACCCGCTGTGACCTGACCTTGACCCCGACTTCGCGCAGTGTGATGCTGCCGAGGTCTCCCCGTCATAACCTTAACCCGCTGTGACCTGACCTTGACCCCGACTTCGCGCAGTGTGATGCTGCCGAGGTCTCCCCGTCATAACCTTAACCCGCTGTGACCTGACCTTGACCCCGACTTCGCGCAGTGTGATGCTGCCGAGGTCTCCCCGTCATAACCTTAACCCGCTGTGACCTGACCTTGACCCCGACTTCGCGCAGTGTGATGCTGCCGAGGTCTCCCCGTCATAACCTTAACCCGCTGTGACCTGACCTTGACCCCGACTTCGCGCAGTGTGATGCTGCCGAGGTCTCCCCGTCATAACCTTAACCCGCTGTGACCTGACCTTGACCCCGACTTCGCGCAGTGTGATGCTGCCGAGGTCTCCCCGTCATAACCTTAACCCGCTGTGACCTGACCTTGACCCCGACTTCGCGCAGTGTGATGCTGCCGAGGTCTCCCCGTCATAACCTTAACCCGCTGTGACCTGACCTTGACCCCGACTTCGCGCAGTGTGATGCTGCCGAGGTCTCCCCGTCATAACCTTAACCCGCTGTGACCTGACCTTGACCCCGACTTCGCGCAGTGTGATGCTGCCGAGGTCTCCCCGTCATAACCTTAACCCGCTGTGACCTGACCTTGACCCCGACTTCGCGCAGTGTGATGCTGCCGAGGTCTCCCCGTCATAACCTTAACCCGCTGTGACCTGACCTTGACCCCGACTTCGCGCAGTGTGATGCTGCCGAGGTCTCCCCGTCATAACCTTAACCCGCTGTGACCTGACCTTGACCCCGACTTCGCGCAGTGTGATGCTGCCGAGGTCTCCCCGTCATAACCTTAACCCGCTGTGACCTGACCTTGACCCCGACTTCGCGCAGTGTGATGCTGCCGAGGTCTCCCCGTCATAACCTTAACCCGCTGTGACCTGACCTTGACCCCGACTTCGCGCAGTGTGATGCCGCCGAGGTCTCCCCGGCGCTCGTGTCGTAACATTAACCCGCACCGTGCCGGGTGGTGGGAGGGGGGGGGGGGGAGGAGGGCGTTTAGACGCCCCTTTTAAGGTTTGTCGAGGATAGCGAAAAAACGGCGTCGTGTAGCGCCACCATTTTTGGCATAGCTGTTGGGACATCAATTACCCTCTTAGTGTAAATTTTGTGACTTCGGGTCATGCCAAGTCAGGTCACCAGGCCAGGTCACGTGACCCCACCTCAAAAAATGTTTCCGGTTGTGCCACATCCACAGCTTTTAGCAGATCGATTTCGTACTTCCAGGATTTCATAAGAGCTACAATTCGTTTATCTCGGATTTTTTTTATATCGGTGACCAAAGGTCAGGTCAATTTCGTGACCTCCCCATTATAAGTCGATGGGGAAATAACAAAATGCTTCCTATTCTGAGGATACGAATGATATCAGCCCAATTCCTTCTTGATCATGTTATCATAGGCCATTCTTGAAGTTCCAGGTGCAAATTTTGTTTAGTGACCTTGGCGTTTTCGGTTTGGTCTACGTCCTATAGGAGCCGAGTTAGAAGGGGGGGGGGGGGCGTCAAAACGCCCCCCCCCCGGCACGGCGAAGGTGGCGCCGAGCACCGGCACGGCGCGGGTTAACCCGCTGTGACCTGACCTTGACCCCGACTGCGCGCAGTGTGATGCCGCCGAGGTCTCCCCGGCGTTCGTGTCGGGTCCGGCTGTCCACCAGCTCCAGACCAGAGGTGGTCCACCGTGCCGTCCAATGGGCAGTCAGGTTGCAGGACGCACACTTTGTGTATAGCTCAGTCACCTGAGGACAATAGACGTCATCTCATAGAACGCGCACTGTTTATAGCTCACTCACCTGAGGAAAATAGACGTCATCTCAAAGAACGCGCACTGTTTATAGCTCACTCACCTGAGGAAAATAGAAGTAATCTCATAGAACGCACACTGTTTATAGCTCAGTCACCTGAGGACAATAGACGTCATCTCATAGAACGCGCACTGTTTATAGCTCAGTCACCTGAGGACAATAGATGTCATCTCATAGAACGCACACTATGTATAGCTCAGTCACCTGAGGAAAATAGACGTCATCTCATAGAACGCGCACTGTTTATAGCTCAGTCACCTGAGGACAATAGACGTCATCTCATAGAACACGCACTGTTTATAGCTCAGTCACCTGAGGAAAATAGACGTCATCTCATATAACGCACACTGTTTATAGCTCAGTCACCTGAGGACAATAGACGTCATCTCATAGAACGCGCACTGTTTATAGCTCAGTCACCTGAGGAAAATAGACGTCATCTCATATAACGCACACTGTTTATAGCTCAGTCACCTGAGGAAAATAGAAGTCATCTCATATAACGCACACTGTTTATAGCTCAGACACCTGAGGAAAATAGAGGTAATCTCATAGAACGCACACTGTTTATAGCTCAGTCACCTGAGGACAATAGAAGTAATCTCATAGAACGCACACTGTTTATAGCTCAGTCACCTGAGGACAATAGACGTCATCTCATATAACGCACACTGTTTATAGCTCAGTCACCTGAGGACAATAGATGTCATCTCATAGAACGCACACTGTTTATAGCTCAGTCACCTGAGGACAATACAAGCCGTAGAGTTGTTACTGTTTATTATAGCAGTACTTTGAAATGCAAATCGTTATATACATTAAGGGGCGTCGCCACCAAATTTTGAGTGTGGGGAAGCCAGGTGTTTGGGGGGGGGGGGAAGCCAGGTGTGGGGGGGGGGGGCAGCTAGGTGCTTGGGGGTCAGCCAGGTGTTTTGGGGCAGCCAGGTAGCCCCCCATTCCCATAGGGCTAATATTAAACTCCTAATCTGGGGAGCCGGAGCGAGCCTGGGGGGGGGGGGGGGGCTGACACCCGCCCCCGGTATCAACGCCCCCATATGAATTTATCGTAAATGGTGTACAAATTACTACACAAATCTGTTTGTTTAACCCGCGCCGTGCCGGGGAGAGGACGGGGGGGGGGGGGCGTTTAGATGCACCCCCCTAAGGTATTTCGAGGATAGTGAAAAAACGGCGGCGCGCAGTTCTGTCGTTTTTGGCACAGATGTTGAGGCGTCAATTGCCCACATATTTTTTTTAAAATTGACAACCGGCCATCCCAGTTCAGGTCACCAGACCAGGTCACGTGACCCCACCTCTAAAACGTGTGCTGTCGTATCACAGCCACAGTTTTTGGCCGATCGATTTCGTACTTACAGGATTTCAAAAAGGCAATGGTACCTACAATTCTTTGATCTCGGATTTTCGATATCGGTGACCTAAGGTCGGGTCAATTTCGTGACCTCCCCATTAAAAGTCAATGGGGAAATATTACAATGTTTCCTATTCTAAGGATTCGCATGATATGAGCCCAATTACTTCTGAATCATGTTATCATTGGCCATTCTTGAAGACCCATGTGCAATTTGTATTTAGTGACCCCTACAGGGTCAGCTGAGGTCATCCGAGGTCACCAACATTTTTATGTCAATAACTCTCGACAAAATCAAGATAGAGACGTGAAACTGGCACCAATGTGTATGTCTCGTCGAGCCACGTCTCACAATGTTAAACATGACCTAATTAGGTCACCACTTGACCTTGACCAGAGGTCAAACTTTACGGTTGACCTAACCTGGTCATCATGAACATGATTCCAACTGAAACTGTTTGGTAAAAAATAGCCTTTTTGACATTTGATGAGCTCTGGAGCCTCAACTGTTGACCTTAGCTAAAATCTGGGGACATTTTTGCCATCTAATTTTTCAATAGCTTTCCATTGTTTTGTTTTCAGTTTGTTCCTATCTATCATCGTTCCTGTCATATCTGGGATTTTCTGAACCGAAGTCCTAAAACTGGAATATTGGACCCTTGATGACCTCTGGTGACCTCAATATTGACCTGATAAAAAAATGCCTGAAACAGTTTCAAAATGCATTTTGACGATCTTTCAAACAGTGTTTTCCGTTTCTGCCTACCTTCTATAGGAGCCGAGTAAGAGGGGGCGTTGAAACGCCCCCCGCCCCCCGGCACGGCGAAGGTGGCGCCGAACACCGGCACGGCGCGGGTTAACCCGCCATTGACTGGGGGGTGGAGGGTGGGGGGGGGGTTAACGCCCCCTGATGAATTTTCGCAATAGCTGAAAAACTAATAGAGCTATCATTGTGAAACTTCGGGTACCTTCTTATAAATAATATTTACGTCTTGTGTGCAAAAATGAGAAAAAAATTGTCGAAATTTGATCGAGTTAAAGCGAATTTAGTGACGTCACTACACACGAGTTTTACACCAAAATCAGCTAAACTTTGCCAAGTCGTACAAATGCTACATTTGAAGCACAATGCAATCGAACAACTCCAAAAGATAGAAAATTGCAACGGCTAAAAACTGGCCATCTCGGATTTTTTTAATAGTTTTTGACCCCAAAAAACTTCCTTTTTTGGGGGGGGGAAATTATCACAAAATCTAAATTGTATCAAATTTTCCAAAAACCGGAAATATGTCAGAGAACCATACCTAGGCAACTACCATGCCAAATTTCAAACTGATATCTCCATTTTTCACTGACTTATGACATCTAAAGTATGGGTAACTTATGACGTCATATTTTGAAATTGCGTTTTTGGCTTTTATTAACTAGATACAGCCACATAAATGCCACCGCTGTATTTCTGAGACCAAAGTGGTCCAGCAACATGCCTTTTCTGCTCATATGTAACAATGTAAAATTTTGACCTTCAGTGACCTGAACTTGACCTGAAATTGACATTTACTTCAAATAAATGGAGTCAGGTGGTAGAATGACTATCACTGTCGAATTATACGTGGAAAATAACTCATAAAACATGTGTTGCATGGCTTTCATGGATATTTTGAGCATAGTGACCTTTTGTGACCTGACCTTGACCTTGACCTTGTCCAGGAATCTCACTTTAGCTCATGCGGGATATGTATCATACCTTTGGCAGAACTTTGGGTGAAACTGGTCGCAATCGAAGGCTTTGGATGGAAAGTATGGTCCATAAACTCAAATACGCCGATTTTGACCTTTGGCCTGACCGTGACCTGACATTTGACTTCACTTTGACATTTTTTAGCTGGCTTTAGATCCGTCTCATTGAGAGCTTTTGTTTTCCGCCTTGCGCGTCTCGCCGCGATCATTGGTTCGGAAGATAACCAGGGGGGCGTTTAACGCCCCCCTCAGTCAATGGCGTTCTGCTGTGACCCCAGTCAATGCCGGGTTTATGCAGACATCAAGCTAAATATATCGATCCCAAATCACTTGTGACTTCACCTGTCATTGGGTGTGAAGTCTGTTGGTGATAAACAAATAAAAAACGAAATAAACAAAATAAACGAAATCAACAAAATAAACGAAATCAACAAAATAAACAAACTAAATCAAAGAAACAAAATACAAAATATAAAAAAATAAAAAAATAAGCAGAATAAACAGCAAAAATAAAATAAATGAGGTAAAGAAACTCAATGAACTCAATAAACTCAATAAACTCAATAAACTCAAACTCAATCAATTAAATAAAACCAGATAAACCAAACTACTCCCTCACCGTGACGCTGGACCCGTGAACCTCGGCCATCCAGACGTCCGTGCCGACGTTGGTGTTGAACCGGGTCGCCAGCGCGTGCACCGCGGTCCGCTGAGAGGGGACGGTCAGCAGCAGCAGCGTCACCTTGTCCGGCTCTGCGCCCCCGCTCAGCACCTGCCGACGATCACATAGTCATGGAGAGTCACACAGAGTCGTACTGTGTCACACAGAGTCATAATGTGACACACAGTCACACTGTGACACACAGAGTCAACAAAGCGACACACATATTCACACTGTGACACACAGTCACACTGTGACACACAGAGTCACGCTGTGCCACACAGTCACACTGTGCCACACAGTCACACTGTGACACACAGTCATACTGTGGTACATATATTTACACTGTGAGACACAGAGTCACACTGTGAGACACAGTCACACTGTGACACACACAGTCACACTGTGCCACATATTGTCACACTGTGAGACACATAGTCACACTGTGCCACACATAGTCACACTGTGAGACACATAGCCACACTGTGACACACAGTCATACTGTGACACACAGTCATACTGTGACACACAGTCACACTGTGACACACATTCACACTGTGGCACACAGTCACACTGTGTTACGCAGTCACACTGTGTCACACAGTCACACTGTGGCACACAGTCATACTGTGACACACAGTCACACTGCGACACACAGAGTCACGCTGTGCCACACATTCATACTGTGACACACATAGTCACGCTTTGCCACACATAGTCACACTGTGAGACACAGAGTCACACTGTGACACACAGTCACACTGTGGCACAGTCACACTGTGGCACAGTCACACTGTGGCACAGTCACACTGTGGCACAGGAGTCACACCGTGGCACACAGAGTCACACTGTGAACCTGCCAACGGTGTCACAGAGTCAGCCTGGGTTCAACCAGAGACATATATATATAGCCTGAGTTCAACCAGAGACAGATCTATAGCCTGAGTTCAACCATAGACAGATCTATAGCCTGAGTTCAATCAGGGACAGTTTTGGCCGTAATAACATGGGAGCCTGAGTTCAATCAGGGACAGATCTATAGCCTGAGTTTAACCAAGGACAGATTTATAGCCTGAGTTCAATCAGGGACGGTCCAGGGCCCATCGGTAAGCCATGTCCCACGAGAGCGACTGAATGGGCCGAAAATGGACGCTTCCCTTGAATTTTAATGGTTGCTAATCAGCTTACCGAGAAGAGTTTTTATCACAAGGTTATACAAAATCTGAGGAATTTCGTATCTTTGTTCGATTTTCTGGGATTTGGTCCACCAACCCAACTTTTTATTTGTTCTGGACCCGCCCATGAGCTCAACTCGCAGTCTGTTATCGGAACACGCCTTGTGGTGTTGTGGACAGCAGAGACAAAGGGCATACTGCAAGTCAATGAAGACGAGTGTGCGTGAGTTCAAATTGTTGCACGTGTTGTGTTGTGTATTAACCCGGCAGTCACTGGGGTATATTGAGTAACACGACTCACTTGGGGGGGGGGGGGGGGGTAGCCCCCCCCCCTGGTATCTTCAGAACCAATGATCGCAACGGGACGCGCAAGGCGGAATTCGAAAGCACTCAATGAGATAAGCCTAACGCAAACTTAAAAAAAATCAAATTAGGGTCACATGTCAGGTCACGGTCAAGTCAAACGTCAAAATCGAGGTATTTGAATTTATGGACAATACTTGCCATCAATGGCCTTCAATTGCGCCTATAATCACCCAAAGTGCTGTCAAAGGTATGATACATATCCTACATGAGCTAAAGTGAGATTGTTGGAAAATATCAAGGTCAAGGTCAGGTCACAAAAGGTCACTACACACAAAATATCCACGAAAGTCATGCAGCACATGTTTTATGGATGCTTTTACGCGTAGAATTCGAGAGTGGTAGTCATTTTACCACCTGACTTCATTTACGTGAAGTTGGTGTCAAGTTCAGGTCAAGTTCAGGTCACAGAAGGTCAAAATTTGAAATTGATAAATCGAAATAAAAAAGCATGTTTCTATATCAGTGTTATCTAAAACAAACAGTGCGGGCATTGATTTGTCTGTATCAGGTCAATACAAGCCAAAAAACGCAATTTCAAGATATGACGTCATGATTTACCCGTACTTTATATGCCATGACAGTCAAAAAAGATGATATCATTTTGAAATTTTGTATGGTAGTTGCCCATATGTCGTTATCTGACATATATTCCGGTTTTTCAATATCTTTGAAAAAATTGATTTTGTGAGCATTTAAAAAAAAAGTTATAAAAAAACATTGGGTCAAAAACCAAATTTGTTGAAATTTCGAGATAGCAAGTTTGTAGCCCTTGTAATTTTCTACCTTTTAGCGTGTTTTGATTGCATTTTGCTTTAAATGCGGCATTTGTACGGCCTGGCAAAGTTTAGCCGATTTTGGTGTCAAAATCGTGTTTAGTGATGTCACTAAATTCACTATATCTATAAATAAAAATATCCGACGATTTAAAAAAAAAAAATTATCTCAAAAGATGTAAAAATGATGCCCAGATAGATACTGATAGTTTGGCGTTGATATCTGCATTGGTTATTGAGATATTCCTAATATTCCTAAGAGGGGGGGGGGGGTGCTGAAAAAAGCCCCCCCCCAGTGACTCGCGGGTTAAAGGAAACAGTTCACCTTAACAAAAAAAAATCAGAAATGATTGAGAGAAGCTAGAAATGAATTATCATGTTACTAGTAAGCCATACAAATGAATATGAACGCGAAAAAAAGTAAACGATAATGTCAGTTATTTGGTTCCAATTCAAGTGTTTTCCTCTGAATGGAGTGAATTAATGCGAACTCAGGACGTGAATTAATGCGAACTCAGGACATCTGTACGTGCGTGACGTATAATTTCTCTAAGAATATTGCTGAGAAAAGTGTTTATAGACGATTTTAGCGATACATGTCTCAAAGTTCATTCGTGCAATGAAGGGAATAAGGTACTGAAACAGCATGTTCTTGTCCAGCGCTATATATTTCAATGTTTATTATACTTATTCCCAAGCCATATGTCATGATCATGCTAAATCAGCCAATCAGCGATGAGAGACACGAAGGATACTCGTTCAGACTTCTAGGACTCAATTTGAATTAATTAAGGGGTTTCTATGAAGATGTGAAAGCTTCTCAAATCCCAAGTCAATTTTCGAGCATGAACTACAAATTGGCTATCTCAACTCAAAACCCCATGTTAAGGGTTACCTGTTTCCTTTAAAGTGATGCAGTTAATTTGACGTCGTGTATTTAATGTTGTGAAGGTTGGCAAGCTTTGCGACAAATGCATAACGTGATGAACTAATCATCCAAAGCACTGTTATGTGTAATGGTTCTGATACGAATAGTCAGCGAGGACAATGGTTGAAATGATTATGTAATATGTACCAACCCTTGTCTGACATGACATGACTTCATCTGTAAGTGGGTAGAGTGCCTGTGTTGCGATCAAACAGAACAAATGAAAATGAAAATGAACCCAATCACTAAACTCCCAAATCGCAGATTGAGCGGAAAGCATACAATATCGGAGATCACTTAGTGGAAAGGTCTGAGTTGCTGCAAACTGTTAATTCGGCAAACAAGCAGTTTATGTCGACGAATCAATACTTCGCATCATATTGGCACGCATAGAAACTGATTTAATGTGTACGCGTACCGTCATTCGTCGCTGTGGATTTGCTATTTCATTCGATGCAATTTCTGCAATGTGATGATAAATTTCACAGGTGAATGCATTTTAATAATGAATGCGAATGAGACTGCGGGAGCCAGTCGAGTGATGACAAAGTATGATAGGACATCGATCACACACATATATGCAATAATAACATGGGAGTTTTGGCCGTGAATATGATTACACTCACGTTTCATCGCTATGATTAGCATGCATCTAGAGATTACGACTTGTCAGGACGACTCTTAGGACAATTGGTTTTGCTGTGAATTAATATAGACTGGAGGTAACATGATGCAATCCGGCAGGGCCGCGGCACGGTCACGCTGAGCACCGGGGTCTGTGAGGCTCAGATGGTGGAGTGTTTGTCCGCACGTACGCGCACATACAAACACACAAGCACGGAATACACTGGCTGACGCAGCCTGTGGCAGCCTGTGTCAGCCTGTGTCAGCCAGTGTCAGCCAGTGTCAGCCAGTGTCAGCCTGTGTCAGCAGCCTGTGTCAGCTTGTGTCAGCCTGTGTCAGCAGCCTATGTCAGCCTGTGTCAGCCTGTGTCAGCCTGTGTCAGCCTGTGCCAGCCTGTGTCAGCAGCCTGTGTCAGCAGCCTGTGTCAGCCTGTGTCAGCAGCCTGTGTCAGCAGCCTGTGTCAACCTGTGTCAGCCTGTGTCAGCAGCCTTTGTCAGCCTGTGTCAGCATGTGACAGCCTGTGTCGGTCTGTGTCAGTAGCCTGTGTCAGCCTGTGTCAGCAGCCTGTGTCAGCCTGTGTCAGCAGCCTGTGTCAGCATGTTTCAGCCTGTGTCAGCAGCCTTTGTCAGCCTGTGTCAGCCTGTGACAGCCTGTGTCAGTCTGTGTCAGTAGCCTGTGTCAGCAGCCTGTGTCAGCCTGTGTCAGCAGCCTGTGTCAGCATGTGTCAGCCTGTGTCAGCAGCCTGTGTCAGCCTGTGTCAGCAGCCTGTGTCAGCAGTCTGTGTCAGCCTGTGTCAGCAGCCTGTGTCAGCCTGTGTCAGCAGCCTGTGTGAGCCTGTGTCAACCTGTGAACTAACCGTCCGCACCACCTGTCGGTCCGAGGAGGAGCCAGACCAGAAGAGGACCACGGTCCCGGCACGCTCCATGGTCCGCAGACAGGCGGCGCGGTCCCGCAGGCAGACGGTCTGGTCCAGCGGGGTCAGACGGACCACGGAGGACCACAGAGACCGCAGCAGGGTCTGGTCTCTGCACACCGACGCCGACCTGGAGACGCTGCTCACTGAAAATATCCGGCCGGGGAGAGTGAAAATAATTTAATAAGATACTCACTGATAACACTGATAACATCATCACTGTGATGATGATTATTATGCTTAGGGCTTTAGGGCGCCGCGACCACTAGGTTATGGGACGCCCACATGACATGAGATCGAACGCTAGTTATGACCTGCTGAAAATTGAAAGCAATTTAAAGTGGATATGATTTTATGCAGATTTTCGTGTCATAAATTCGTACTTAGTCACGTCAGTGAATTCACTTTCCAAACACTGCTCGACAATCCTGCTTCGCTTCCACACAGAAAACATTGACATGAGAAAGGTCACCTTAGTGTGTCACATCAACGGCTCCAATAGTTTTTGACTAGTCATGGACATTCATCAGTGACATTATTTTCCACAGAGTCAATGTCCAAGGGCGTGTTCAGGGCAGAACATTGGACTGGGGTGGCCGCAAACACGCGTCAATTACAAAGCCAGTTTGGTGTCATCTGTTCTTCTAGCTTGGTGCCTTCTGTTCGGTAGTATCGCGTTATCGCGTGATACAATGCATTGTCCAGGCACTATTGCGTGATGCGTCGGTAGCCAATGTTTGCCTGCTGCCTCTGAATGACATTATTCCTCTGATTAGGCCGCAAGTGAAATGTTTGAGCACATACCGGAATGGTGTTTTATCGCCGGAAGACGCACTGTACCCATTGGTGTTGAACTCATTAATGTGACGATATAAAGAGTTGATAGAGAGGGTGCTGGCATGTGAAGGTCGATAGGAATGATTATGTGTGGTGCATGTCCGCATTGTAGCAATGACGCAGCACGGTATTAACCCGCGCCGTTCCGGGGGGGTTAGACAATAAGACACTACCAGACCCCCACCCCGGTTTGTCGAGCATAGCGGAAAAACGGCGGTGCGCAGCACCGCCGTTTTCGGGGCAGCTGTTCGAGAATCAATTGCCCACATTATATAAACAAAATACCTCGGGTCATCTCAGGTCAGGTCACCAGAACAGGTCACGTGACCCCACCTCCAAAAAAAACTTGTGGTCTTACCACAGTCACAGTCTTTGAATGATCAGTTTTACACTTACAGGATTTCACAAGGGTCATATATATCTACAATTCGTGTACCTTGGATTTTGTTTTATATTAGCGACCCAATGTCGGGTCAATTTCATGACCTCCCCATTATAAGTCAATGGGGAAATATTCAAATGCTTCCTATTCTAAGGATACGCAAGATATCGGTCTAATTCGTTCTAGATCATGTTATTATAGGCCATTCTTGATGACCTAGGTGCCATTTTTGTTCAGTGACCCCTACATGGTCAGCCGAGGGCATCCGAGGTCACCAACAGTTTTATGTCAATCACTCTCGATGCAATGACGATAAAGAAAAACATACGTTTGCCTACCGATTTTTTTTTTGGGGGGGGGGGGGCAATTGCCTGATTTTCCCTTACGTATATCCGCCACTGGCCAGCCGCTAAATTATTTACACTTTAGAAATGGTGATAAGTTATTTTTTTGTGACCTCACACTTCATCTACGCCCACGCAGCTCAGTTGGTAAACCGTCGGGCAGGAAATTCGTCAACCCTGGCAAGGTGGGTTCGAGTCTCTTCTACGCTCGATATTCGCTCCTGACCGGGATGACCTGCGGTCGGTGGCAGCGGTCGCAAACAGGTCAGAAGATGAAATCAGGAGCTGGGCGGACCGTGTTCCAACTTCGAGCACGTTAAGCATTTGCCACTAAATTCTGCCGTTGAAAAATGGAAACACGTCATCTGGTGGTAGGGGTTAGGGCCCACACAACACGCTCTGCTTAGCATAGGGTTGTGATCCCATAAACCCATCCATTCAAATATTCGGAATAAATTTATTAAACAAAATATCCGGCTAAATGGTTGACGAGTATCCAAAATAGGTCATGGCAATTCAGAATTGTGAATTCAATGTTTCTAACAACTGTTAACCCGCGCTCCGCTGGGGTCTTCAGCCGAACACATGGGGGGGGGGGCAGATTCTGCCCCCACACGTTGTATTGCGACTAATAATCGCAGCGAGACGCGCAAGGCGGCAATTGAAAGTTCGCATTAAGACGCATCGAAAACATAGGTTCGTGAAATTGGCAAATTAGTCATACGTGAGTAGTCATAAGTGAAATAAATATGGCCTATTTGTTTGAAATTAGACTTGGGTGCTTTCTACGCTTGGTCCTCAAATATGTATTCCGTTATTTTAATACTTTTGAAAATTTTGATATTGTGGAACTTCCCCCAAATTGGTTTATATTATTTGGGGGCAAAACCTCAAAATGTATAAAATCTGATAGCCACATTTTCAAGAGAATGTTATTTCCTTTCCTTTGGCGCTTTTTATTTGCAATTTGCTTTAAAACTCGATGTATACTAATTTTCAAACATTTATCATTATTTCACCAAAAACGGTGTGACATGGCATCACTAAAATGTCATTATCTCCCAAAGTGCTAGACCGACTTCTAGTACTTTTCAAAGGAATATATATAATTGATGTAGCATAAACAGCACAAAGTTGGCGTTGATCTCTCAAACAGTTCCTAAGTTATTGAGAAAATTCGGGAAGGGGACAGATTCTGACTCCCTCAGCGGGGCGCGAGTTAACCTTATTTGTAACAGGGGGGGGCGGATTCCGCCCCCTCATGTTTTTCGCAGATATCTCCAGAACGGCTGGGAGCAGGCCCATGAAATTTTGGGACTTTTCATAGAATTGAATACCGCATTTGGAGTCAAAATTTTGAGTTCTTAACTTGAAAAACAGAGGCGGTTCCAGGGTACAGTTTTGGGTGGGTTCGGAGGCGATATTTGGCGATAATACGGAAATGCGATCTTCACGGTTTCTTCGTAACTGCCTCAAGTATGAAGGAGTTACATCGGTTCACGATGATTGCAACAAGTGAAAATTAGTTGATGTTAATGAAATATCATTACAATTTCATGGCAGAGGCG
Source organism: Chirona hameri (assembly GCA_036785665.1). NCBI lineage: Eukaryota > Metazoa > Arthropoda > Thecostraca > Balanomorpha > Balanidae > Chirona > Chirona hameri. Next base: position 47,543 of record JAXIVJ010004018.1, read on the forward strand.
GTTTCAGGGGTTTGAAAGGGGGGGGGGGGGGGGGGGGGGGTTCCAGGAAGTATTCAATGCTTGGCGGGAAGCAAATAGAGCAATGAAAGGGGCATTTATAGGTATCAAGATGTAAAAGATAGCTTCTGCTTTCATTATTTGCATAATTTATTACATATAGAGTTTCAGGGGCGTGTTCAGGCACATGAAAAGGGGGGGGGGGTGACTGGCTTGGTGATGACGATATGCCAGCGATGACGGCGCAATAGACGGTTAGCTTATAATTATATATGCACATATGAGGCCAGGAAAGGGAATAAAGTCATTTTTTGCAGAGGCGCGCTCAGGAATGGAAGAAAGGGGGTCATATTATTGCAAGGAAACTAAGAGGCATGGGCGTACAATGACATAACATACTGTAGTTTTCGGATGAAACACGCACCACAGGCTACTCTACGAACGATTATAAGATAATAGGCGAGTCCAGGTAGGGTAAAAGGGGGGTAAGCAATGCTAATCGAAGTTGTAAGTGAAATAGTCACTGTTGACTAGTTAGTATCATAATAGCGGATAATATACTTATCAAAAGGTATTGAGCCGCCCCAGTTTGGATCCTGGATACGCCTATGATGAAGTACAACATGCAAAAAGGAACTATCTACGATCAGTAACATATTTATAGTGCTGGGTAGCAACTTGTCTGCGGTTAATATTTTTTCCAATTTTACCCCCCTTTTTCACTAACCTGGTACCGCCTATGGCAAAAAATATGATTTTTACCTGTTTTGTCTAATCTCACCATCACATACCATTTCATTTATTAAAAAAAAAAAACATAAAAAATGGTTTTATTACGCATTTACTTCACCCCCATATTGGGTGACCTGCACACGCGTACGATTTTTGAATTTTCAAACGCCACTGTCATATATCAATTTCCAATTATATCTCTATTGATTCGTATTAATTGTGTTAAAATCGGTCGATAAACATGAAAGCTTTGTTGGATCAAAAATACCACTAATTTTTTTTTGTTTTTGCCCCCCCCCCCGTTGCCCCCCTATCAAAAATTTAGATTTTTTATTATTTAGAAATGTAGATCGTGTTGAGGGGAACCAAACGCCGTTTCATGTTTGAAAATCAGAGGCGTAGATCTCGAGATCTCCGGGGGGGAGGGCGGAATCCGCCCCCCCCCCCTGTTACAAATAGGGGTAGCCAGGAGCCTGTTACAAATAGGGTTAAGAAATTATATTGAATCAATACGAGCGATCGTAGAGGGAGTAATCACCGACAAGTGGATGGATCTAAAGGGTTCGCAAATGCAAAGGTTCGTCCTGCCGCATATTTGGAAATGTCGAATACAAAATCCAGACCTATCATACTTAGGGAGCTATACGTAAGTCAAACATATAAATATTGCTTTGTTATTTGGTTTGGGCATCGTCCATACTTGGTTCTCCAAATATGTATTCCGTTTTTTATGTTTGAAAATTTTGATTTTGTGGAGAGAAAAAATTCACAATTCGTTTAAAAAAAAAACATAATACACAATTGTAATATACATTATAGAACGATGTGTCGACGATGCCCAAACCGAATTTCAAAGCAATGTCTATATTTTTGACTGAAGGCTCTCTGAGTATGATGGGTCTGGATTTTGTACTCGACATTTGCAAATATGCCGCCCGGCACACAGGCTTCTTCTGACCTGAGTTTCTATAGCTTAGCGCTCTCCCGACTGAGCTACGGGGCGGACTTCACTCGGTCGGACGGATATTGAAACCAGCGACCGAAGAGGGAGAAACGGCTCAAAAGGATCCCCAAGCCTAGAAGTGGGGCCATTCCTCCTCGGCCGGTGGCCCCACATGTGCCTACTCTTATGTGTGGAGTTGTGAATTAAATGTTATTTTTCAAACTTCAAAGCTCGAACCTGTCGAACTGATAACAGTGATTGAAGAGCGAGAAATCGCTCCAATGGGCGGGGAGGGGGCAGATGGCATTACTTCCTCCCAGCTGAAGGAAAAAATGGGACATAGCCATCTGCCATCCAGCCCCCACCGCCTACGCCTATTGATTGTTATTGTGGGTTTATGAAATCAAATTTTTCTCCGAACTTTTAAGCCCGAACCAATCCGAGTGGTTGAAGAGGGAAAATCGCTCAAAAGTAGGGAGAGCATAGAACTCCCTAGTCCCCCCTAGAACTCATAGAAGTCCACAAAGTGGGGCCTGGGTCCCCTGGCCCCAGTTTCTACGTCAATGAGCTTTAATATTGAGGGTTGGAGATTAAGTGTAATCATAACAACTTTAAGGCATCCATACCGAATCAACATCAGCGATGTAAGAGGGAGCAATCGCTCAAAACTGGGGGATGCAGTTAACATTGTTGGCTCCCTCGACCTAAAACGTTGGGCCCTGGCCTCCCCGGGCCCCGGTTCTTATGTATGCTTATGACATTGCGGGGATATGAATTAATAGTTATTCTCCCAACTTTAAAGCATTTATCTCGAACAAATATCAGTGATCGAAGAGGGTGAAATCGCTCAAAAGTGAGTGGGCCAGTTATCATTGTTGGACACCCAGGCTAAAAAATGGGGCGTGTGGCCCTGGCACCCCTTCCCTACGCCTATGATTGTGAGGGTGTAAATCAATAATAATTCTCCCAGCTTTAATGTATTCATCTCGAACCAATATCAGTGATCGAAGAAGGTGAAATCGCTCAAAAGTGAAGGGGCCAGTTATCATTGTTTGAGGCCCCCAGGCAAAAAATTGGGGCATATGGCCCCTGCCCCCTTCCCTATGCGATGTCGTAGATTAATAGTTATTCTCCCAACTTCAAGGTGTTCATCTCAAACCAATAGCAGTGATAAATGAGGGATAGATTGCTCAAAAGTGAAAGGGTCAGTTATCATTGTTGGCCCCCAGCCTAAAAGTGGGGGACCATAGCCCCCCAGTCACCGTTCCGACACTTATGATTGTGAAGCTGTAAATTAATTAATTTTCTGCCAACTTAGAAGACATTCATATCGAACCAATATCAGGGAAGAATTATAAATCGCTCAAAACTAGGGAGCAGTTAATATTGTTGGATCCCCACTAGGGCGGGTCACGAGCGAGGTTTTTTTCGTGATACAAATTGAAGAGCAAAAATATTGCGGGGCATACAATTTAAAGTGCGTATGATTTTTTTCTCGGATTTTTAAAACAAGGTTTGGAGGTGCCCGTCGCTCGATTTGTAAGGTAATATTGCATTGAAATTAGGTAAAATAGACGTTTTGAAGATAATCTAAAATTTTGTATTTTCTTTAAGTAATATTTCTAGATTCTCCGTATTCTAATTAACACATGCTACAAATGTGGTTATTCTATCGCATCAACTGTGTCTATAAAGTGATGTGCATTTCAGCGATCTGGCGGTCGCCGCTATCAGCGCCATCTATTGAGCGAATCTGAAAACTGCCCTTGGTACAGTCTCATATGCTGGAACCAGAATTCTGCAACTCTAAACGGACTTTAGCGGAGCTACAGGAGGTTGGTGGCTTGTGTGTCACCCGATCGGGGCGGCGGCATCATCTCGCCGAGGGGGGGGGGGCAGGGGAGGGGCGGCGGGGCGCACGACAACAGGACAATAAGCGATCAGGTTACCCCGGCTAGGGTAACCTTCTGGCCCGTCGGGCCGCACTCGAGACGCCACAGTGTGACAGAGACGCGCAGTGTTGGCAGACGCGGATTTCTGGTGCGCAGTGGTGACTGGTGAGTTGTGACAACGTACCGACCCGATAGCGCAGTGGATAATCAACACTATTCGGCGTACGTTCTTGGCTGGGACATTGTATGTGGTCCAAAGTAGGGAAGATGGCAACTCCCCCGAAACCTAAGAAGCCTCGTGTGACACGTAATGATTATGAACATTTCCTCCTAGGACAACCTAGTGACCTGGAACAAAACGTTTTGCCAACGCGAAAGGATTTCATTAACTGTGTACGCATGATGAGTTCTCAAGTTGACGCTATATCTGGACGGCAAATGACAGCTGCAAAGGCCGAGACATTGGTGTGTGATCGTGTGCTCGAAGTTTGGGCAGGTGAGGGTATCCCCACTGTAACTCAGCGGCGGGTAGTCCAACTGGGTCAAGTGTGTCACAGACGGTACCTGAAAACAAAAAAGTTTGACAAGAGGCAACGAGAGGATGCAACATTCTTAGAGAGAGAGAACAATTGGTTCTCCAAACTCTTCGACATCGCTCGGTGCAAATGCGATGATTCTTCAGAATGTGCGTGTCCAAGAACAGACAAAGTGCCACCGGAGGAGGTACCGTTTTTGCGGGACCAGAGAGGCAACAGGGAATTCGGCCTTGGCCGAGTCGACCGAGTGGAGACACTGCGTCGTCAACGGCGAAGCCAGAGAATGGAGCGGGAATCAGCGCTGCAGGATATTACCGAACAGCGAAAGGTCAGCACAGAGGTAAATATCGAATAAATTCGTCGTTAATACAAATATGGGATATTGTTCACTTATAATTGTATGATATAAAATAATATGCAATGTGTAAGTAAATATGACTCATCCAGGTTTAAACCTTTCAAAGCTATAGAAAAAGAACAATTATGTTTATAGAATGTGACTAAGAGTCTATGTCATGTTTGCTCTTCCAGTTATACTGCAGTGTTGACTGTTGTCTGTAGCAGTCGACTGTAGGTAGAGTCGACGGCATTACTCCATTGATTTTCTTAATTTTTATAATTTTTACTCTTATTTGCAGGTATCGCTATCTGAGTCAGTATCTGATGTAGAAGGAAAGTCCGAGACTGGGTCGTCCAGACAGTCCGACCAGCCTTTCAACGAGAGACGCAGTTAAGTGAACTCGGACACTCTATGGAACACGGCATTGGCAGCCGATAGGTTCGGCGTTTCCGATCGCGCAGCCGCGGCCATTGTGAACGGGTTTCAGTTAGATATAGGAAGGATAGGGCACGATAACACTCAGTTTGTGGTTGACCGCAAAAAGGTTCAAAGGGCGAGACTCACTGCCAGAGACAGTGAGGCGGAGAGCCGAAAGGCGCAGCTCTCCGGCCTGTCCGGACTCTATTTTGACGGACGTAAAGATACATCATACGTTATGATAGACAACACAGCGGGATTGTCTAGTAGGGTCAATCAGATAGAAGAACACATTGCGGTAGTAGCGGAACCCGGTAGCCAGTATTTGACTCATTTTACACCAGCGTCAGGCAAGGCACACAGTATTTGTCAGCAGCTTCAGTCTATAGCATGCCAGTTCGGAGGTGATATAGCAGTCATCGGAGCCGACGGAACGGCAGTTAATACCGATAAAAACGGCGGTGTGTGCCGCTTATTTGAGTTATTTAATGGCAAGCCGATTCACTGGTTCATATGTCAACTTCACTCAAACGAACTAAATTTGCGAGAGCTATTCACAAAGCTTGGTGTGACAACTGGTCCAAGGTCATTTAGTGGCCCCATAGGCAAAAAGCTGTCAGGACATATCGAACAGGGGCCAGTCGTGTCATTTCAGGCCATACCCGGGAATATTCCAGAGCTTGATCCAGACATTGTGAATGATTTGAGCACCGACCAGCATATTATGTATCGCCTGGCGGCAGGTATCATCGCCGGGAATGTTCCAAGTGATTTGGCGGCGCGAAAAATCGTCCCCTTAAATATGGCCAGATGGCTGACACTGGCAGCACGTATTTTGCGTTTGTACGTCTCAACTGCCGAGCCTAGTGATAATCTGCAAACCCTTGCGACGTTCATCGTGGCCCACTATGTTCCTGTCTGGTTTGAAATCAAGTGCAACCCAAACTGCAAAAAAGGGTCGAAAAATGTATTTCGCAGCGTAGAACTGCTACGTGATCTGCCGCTTTCGGTCCAGAGCATTGCCCGTCCGGTAATCAAACGAAATGGTTACTGGGCGCACCCGGAAGCCATTCTGCTGGCCATGTTGGCTGATGCTGACGGAGCTGTTCGCCAGCAAGCAATATGTCGGATTGTCCAGTGCAGGGAGGAGGCGAGTGACGAGTTGCGGCCGTATCAACTGCCTGCGATCAACTTCGATGCTGAACATTACACGCAGCTCATAGACTGGTCACAAACACACATCACTGAGCCGCCGGTAACTGCGTCACTGAGCGAGCCAGAGCTATGTTCCGTGGGTGAAAAAATGCCGTCTTATCCAGTGCACACACAGGCAGTAGAGCGAGCAGTGCAGTTGGTGACGCAAGCTGCATCTGCAGTGGTAGGCCAAGACGCACGCCACGGGTACATATGCGCCCGACTGAAACACCGCAGAGACATGCCGGTGTTTGAATCCAAGCGGGATTTCCATTTTGAGTGATACAAGTACACGGTATGTATGTTTTGTATACGTATAGTCTTAGCTAAGTGTATGTGTTACAGCACAGGGGCTTCTCTTCGTTCAGAGAGCACTGACTGTATCATGGTATGATGTATGACAATGATGTGACGTCATCTCGCTTCGAATAATAATACAATTCAGTGTATGTATTGTCTTTATCTTTCGTGACTAGTGGTATCAGTTATGCTGCTTGGTAGGGCGAGTATATTTAGTGGTGATAACAGCGGAACAGCTAAGCACCATTATCCAGTATTTCCTGATAATTGTGGCCACCCCCCGTTGGTTGGTAGGCTTCAGCAGCCGGAAATCAGCGCTCAGAGTAGAGTTGGCATATTTGCCCAAGAGATGGCGCTGCGAGCGGTAGACGTCAAATCTATGGATTCAACAATTATTTCCGGTCGCAGTTTACGTGACAAAGACACCAAACTTATACTTGCGGTCAATTAGCACACGAAGAATCACATAAAATTGTATTTAAAATTCAGTCATGAGTTTTTCATCTAAAAAAAAAAATCAAAAAAAAATCCCAAAAGTACATGGATAAATCGACCGACGGGCACCTCTAAACTTTATTTTTTAAATCTGCAAAAAATCATGTAACCTTCTAATGGTGTAGCCCGTAGAAATTTAACTCTTCAATTGCAAAATCTTTTGGTCGACCCGCCCTAATCCCCACCCTAAAAAGTGGGGACTTGGCCTTCCCGGCCCCCGGTTTTTACACTTGTGGGTTATGGTATTGGGGGGGGTTGTAAATTCATCAATATTTGTGCACATTCAAAGCATTCATATCGAACAAATATCAGCGATCGGAGGAGGAGAAATCGTTCAAAAGTGGGGGCCAGTTAACATTGCTGCCCCCTCCCCAGCCTGAAAAGTGTGTGTGTGTGTGGGGGGGGGGGGGGCATCCTCCCCGAACCCCCGCGTTCTTACGCCTATGCCAGGTTAGGTCAAGTGACCCCACTTCGAAAAAGTTTACGGTCGTGTCACAGCCACAGTGTATGATTGAGCAATTTCAAACTTTGAGGATCACATAAGGTCATAAATAAGTACCTACAATTCGTGTATCTCAGATTTGTTATATCGATAACCAAAGGTCGGGTGAATTTCGTGACCTCCCCATTATGTCTATGGGAAAATATACAAATGTTTCCTATTCTGAGGATACGCATCAGATCAGACCAATCACTTCCTGAAAGAGCGCCTGCATTTGTAGAAGGAGGTGGTCAGGAAGATGACCCAGATGCTACAGGCGAAGTCCGCCGAGGAGTTTACTCTCACTGGAAAGGCGATCGTTCGGGATCTGGCACGCTGTGCTCGTCGAACGCGCCGGTTCGTTATTGTGTGAAACCACTTACCACGGTAGTCGTCCATATTATACTGTTGTATAGCGGTAGATTGCATACATTGTATACGGTGGTATTTATTTTAGCTCAGATTTTCTCCAGAATTAGGTCCTGTATAGTTTGTATTTGTGTGTCTGGAATGCTTTAAGAAGCAGTACGGTGTTACGTGGCTAAATCCGCAGCTCGTACAACAGGCCCCGTCATCCCGCTTCCCGGGCCTGGCAGACCCAGACCGATCCTGAGGGCCAGTCGGCAGCCCCTCAGGGTCAGGGCCGGTCGGCCGGCCGGTGGCACGGGTCGCCGACCCGTTGGTCGGAGGCTCGTGCACTCCCTCGCTAGGTGAAGCCGCGTATTAACGCGAGGTGGCGCTGGCGGGGGCTCTCATATGTGGAAATACGAACATTTATAAATTAACTTGTGCATGCTTTTCTGAATAGCAAAATGTAAAAAAATACCTATACGTATACGTATACATTACTACATATACGTATACATACTACGTATACGTATACATACTACGTATACATTTAATGATTTTTTTTACAGCAGGGGGCAGCTGACAACACTACTATAGCAATGTTAGCTCTGCTCGACTAAAATGTAACTGTTAAAAGGTTGGCTTGCTTAGCTCAAATTATGAGGAATCGGCCGCCATCGGTAGAATTATATCAGCACTGCTGGAAACTGAAACATAACACATTTGCTATTCTGTGGGTAGGGTATGCCCATAGGCGTAGGAACAGGGGGGGCAACCGCCCCCCAACATTTTTGATTTTAGCATTACGTCTATGGGCGTTGCATAGAAAGAATCGACTTCAGAATACCTCCTGCTCCCCCCCCCCCCCACAACTTGAACATAGTTCCTACGCCCCTGGGTATGCCCTTTGCTAAACATGAACGTTTACGGTTATCTAGTGGAAAAACAAACGAGCAAAAACGAGCAACTTTGCTAAAAACGAGCAACGTCTTTGATGATTAACCCGCCATTGACTGGGGGGGGGGGCGTTTAACGCCCCCCCCCCCTGATGAATTTTCGCAATAGCTGAAAAACTAATAGCGCTATCAACGTGAAACTTCGGGTACCTTCTTATAAATCATGTTTACGCCTTGTGTGCAAAAATAAACAAATGTCGATTTTTTTTCTCTCGAGTTATAACGAATTTAGTGACGTCACTACACACGAGTTTTACACAAAAATCAGCTAAACTTTGCTAAGCTGTACGAATGCCACATTTGAAGCAAAATGCAATCAAAAACCGCCAAAAGCTAGAAAATTGCAACGGCTAAAAACTGGCTATCTGGGATTTTGAATATTTTTAGTTTTTGACCCCAAAAAACTTTTTAAAAAAACTTTGTTTTGGGGGAAAATGATCACAAAATCAAAATTTTCCAAAATATTTAAAAAAAAACGGAAGACGTATCAGAGAACCATACCTAGGCAATCACCATGCCACATTTCAAACTGATTCTATTTTTGACTGACTTATAAAGTATGGGTAACTTATGACGTCATATTTTAACATTTATTTTTTTGGCTTTTATTCACTAGATACAGACAAATAAATGCCATCACTGTATTTCCGAGACTCAACTGGTCTAGCAACATGCCATTTTTAAGATTTAAAAATGTAAATGTTTGACCTTCGGTGACCTTAATTTGACCTGAAATTGACATTTACTTCACGTAAATGAAGTCAGGTGGGAAAATGACTATCATTATCGAATTATACGTGGAAAATAACTCATAAAACATGTGTTGCATGACTTTCGTAGATATTTTGAGCATAGTGACCTTTTGTGACATGACCTTGACCTTGACCTTGGCCAACAATCTAACTTTAGCTCATGCGGGATATATATCATACCTTTGGCAGCACTTTGGGTGAAACTGGTCGCAATCGAAGGCTTTGGATGGAAAGTATGGCTCATAAACTAAAAAACGCCGATTTTGGCCTTTGACCTGACCGTGGCCTAACATTTGACCATGCTTTGACATTATCGAGCATGCTTTATATTCGTCTCATTGAGAGCTTTCGATTGCCGCATTGTGCGTCTTGCTGCGATCATTGGTTCGGAATATAGCCAGGGGGCAGTCAATGGCGTTCTGCTGAGACTCCAGTCAATGCCGGGTTAACTATGAGACCGAAACAAAGTATTTCATTCTCCCTCGTTTGATTTGAAGACACTTCGCTTTCCACATCCAAAGTGGCTCACCAGTGAAATTTCCTTACAGGAGGCCCTGGGCCGGAGGCAGCAGTAG
>JAXIVJ010004018.1:65000-87520 GCA_036785665.1 Chirona hameri
AACTGCCTCTGTTCAAGTTAAGAACTCAAAATTTTGACTCCAAATGCGGAGTTCAATTCTATGAAAAGTCCCAAAATTTCATGAGCCTGCTCCAAGTTGTTCTGGAGATATCTGCGAAAAACATGAGGGGGGGGCGGAATCCGCCCCCCCCCCCCCTGTTACAAATAGGGTTAAAGCGGGAAATGTCATGCCGCTGCGTAATTTGCCGTGCCGAAATGGCAGCAATGCAATCATTGTAATGGCTGCTTTGCACGACTCTGACTGGCCAGCATAAAGCTACACTCATAAACATAAACACGTAGTTCACCGATATTACAATGCTATCCTGTAGTGGCGGGCAGGACCCACTGCATGCCATGTATCAATGCGATAGCTAGTGACCCTTGAACTTTGAAGAACTATTGAGTCCCGATTTTGTCATGAAGGGCAAAACGCCTTCAGCACGGGTGCGTTGTAATAGCTGTCGAGACGAGTCATGCCTTGACATGTGACGTCATGTGTTTGTCGAGAAGAATAGATTGGTTATATTCGCACTTTGCCCGAGCAAGCAAAATAACCTATCGCGTAGTAACTCTGGGTGCATTCACTGAAAGAAACAGACCAACAAACCATTCTGTATGTTAGATTGCTACCAGGGTTCCTGGTGCGAATAAAAACCTTTTTTTCGGCCGAAATGAGATCCTTCACCGTCTCAATTAAAGGGAATAAGTCACCTTGAAAGTTATCTTGAATTTGGCTATGCGGGGTATTTCGAGCTGAAAAAACGAATATGGCATTTGTTTGGATGATAGATGGATATCTTCGAAGAGTTTCAAGTTTCGTACGCCGATGGGGCACGAAACAGTCGAACAGCGTCTTCTAAAGGGTCCCTTCTAGAAGAAGCTGTTTGGTACCCGGATCTATTACCACGACACTATTCCTGTGTCGAAATTACTTAGCGTAGCGAGGTAATTATTTCACCACAACTCGTTTTTCGATCTGCTCTACAAATCTGCTATCTCAGTTCAAAACCCCATGTTAACCCTATTTGTAACAGGCTCCTGGCTACCCCTATTTGTAACAGGGGGTGGGGGGATTCCGCCCACCCCCGGAGATCTCGAGTTCTACCCGTCCGATTTTCACAAATGAAACGGTGTTTTCTTCCCCTCAATACGATCTACATTTCTAAATAATAAAAAATCTACATTTTGGATAGGAGGCAACAGGGGGGCAAAAACTACAAATTGTAGTGGTATTTTTGATCCAACATAGCTTTCATGTTTATCAACCGATTTTTAACACAACTAATAGGAGAATCGATAGAGATTGAAATGGAAATTGATATATGACAGTGACGTTTGAAAATTAAAAAATCATAGGCGTGTGCAGGTCACTCAATATGGGGGTGAAGTAAATGCGTAATAAAACCATTTTTTATGTTTTTTTATGATTGAAATGGTATGTGATTGTGACATTAGAAAAAAACAGTTATAAATCATATTTTTTGCCATAGGCGGTACCAGGTTAGTGAAAAAGGGAGGTCAAATTGGAAAAAATATTAACCGCAGACAAGTTGCTACCAACACTATAAATATGTTACTGATCGTAGATAGTTCCTTTTTGCATGTTGTACTTCATCATAGGCGTATCCAGGATCCAAACTGGGGCGGCGCAAGACCTTTTGATAAGTATATTATCCGCTATTATGATACTAACTAGTCAACAGTGACTATTTCACTTACAACTTCAATTAACATTGCTTACCCCCCTTTTTACCCCATCTGGACTCGCCTATTATCTTATAATCCTTCGCAGAGTAGCCTGTGGTGTGTGTTTCATCCGAAAACTGCAGTATGTTATGTCATTTTACGCCCATGCCTCTTAGTTTCCTTGCAATAATATGACCCTCTTTCATCCATTCCTGAGCGCGCCTCTGCAAAAAATGACTTTATTCCTTTTTCTGGCCTCATATGTGCATATATCATTATAAGCTAAACGTCTATTGCGCCGTTATCGCTGGCATATCGTCATCACCATGTCAGTCACCCCCCTTTCATGTGCCTGAACACGCCCCTGAAACTCTATATGTAATGAATTATGCAAATAATGGAAGCAGAAGTTATCTTTTACATTTTGATAGCTATACATGCCCCTTACATCGCTCTGTTGGATTCCCGCCAAGCATTGAATACTTTCTGGACCCCCCCCCCCTTTTTCAAGCCCCTGAAACCTCTGCCATGCAATTTTTATGATATTTCAATAACATCAACTAATTTTCACTTGTTGCAATCACCGTAAACCGATGTAATCCCTTCATACTTGATGCAGTTAGGAAGAAACCGTGAAGATCGCATTTCCGTATTATCGCCAAATGTCGCCTCCGAGCCCATCCAAAACTGTGCCCTGGAACCGCCTCTGTTCAGGTTAAGAACTCAACATTTTGACTCCAAATGCAGTATTCAATTCTATGAAAGTCCCAAAATTTCATTGGCTTGCTCCCAGCCGTTCTGGAGATATCTGCGAAAAACATGAGGGGGGGGGGGGGCGGAATCCGCCCCCCCCCCCCCCCCTGTTACAAATAGGGTTAAAGGTGAACTATTGCCTTTCGGGACAGTCTTCATCACCTGCGACTTACCGTTTGTAGCAGGCACCTGCGGCTGAGGCAGCACCACAGCCCCTGTTCTGGTCTTGAGGCGAAAGCATAATATAACGGGTGAATTCGACCGCGGTTTGACAAACTGGGATGTCGCGAGCATTATCGGCTGATTTCAAACAGAAGCCCAGCAGCAGCAGCAGTCAGCAGTAGCATTACTCGTGGTGGTACGATATTCAGAGACATTCTTCCTCTCCTGCGCCACCGAGCTGGAATGGCCGACGTCTTCAGACCAAGACTCCTGATGTCGCTCAGTTGTATCTCTCCCTTCGTGTGTCCTTCCTAGTGACGGAAGGATCTTTCAAAACAATATCATACCACGACAATTGTCACGATAGAATGAATACAATATTGATTCAATTTGTGTTTTCCGATCATTCACATACGCCAGACTTGGTGACGGACTCCAACACGTGTGAATATCACTGCACTTCATAGACGTATCAAAATGCCCTTCCCCGATTAGCAAGTACCAAGGCCGGTGCTTGCCCACTGAATGTTCGCCACTTCGTGCACAACGCACATGACGTGCTTACTTTGTAAACGCAATCACGAAGCACTCACGAAGCACTTACGACGCACTCCCGAGCGAAAAAGGCGCCAATCACCAAACCTGTCTGTTCCCCTCTGTTAAAGCCAGTATCTAACAGACGGAGACACGTCTCTGACATAGGTCAGCCCAGCGCCTTCTGAGGTCAGTCCCCCTCTGTTAAAGCCAGTATCTAACAGACGGAGACACGTCTCTGACATAGGTCAGCCCAGCACCGTCTGAGGTCAGTCCAGCGCCGTCTGAGGTCAGTCCAGCGCCGTCTGAGGTCAGTCTGAGGTCAGTCTAGCGCCGTTTGAGGTCAGTCCAGAACCGTCTGAGGTCAGTCTGAGGTCAGTCCAGCGCCGTCTGAGGTCAGTCCAGCACCGTCTGAGGTCAGCCCAGAACCGTCTGAGGTCAGTCTGAGGTCAGTCCAGCGCCGTCTGAGGTCAGTCTGAGGTCAGTCCAGCACCGTCTGAGGTCAGTCTGAGGTCAGTCCAGCGCCGTCTGATGACAGCCCAGAACCGTCTTAGGTCAGTCTGAGGTCAGTCCAGCGCCGTCTGAGGTCAGTCTGAGGTCAGTCCAGCACCGTCTGAGGTCAGTCCAGAACCGTCTGAGGTCAGTCTGAGGTCAGTCCAGCACCGTCTGAGGTCAGTCTGAGGTCAGTCCAGCACCGTCTGAGGTCAGTCCAGCACCTTCTGAGGTCAGTCCAGCACCGTCTGAGGTCAGTCTGAGGTCAGTCCAGCACCGTCTGAGGTCAGTCCAGAACCGTCTGAGGTCAGTCTGAGGTCAGTCCAGCGCCGTCTGAAGTCAGTCCAGCACCGTCTGAGGTCAGCCCAGAACCGTCTGAGGTCAGTCTGAGGTCAGTCCAGCGCCGTCTGAGGTCAGTCTGAGGTCAGTCCAGCACGTCTGAGGTCAGTCTGAGGTCAGTCCAGCGCCGTCTGAGGTCAGTCCAGCACCGTCTGAGGTCAGTCTGAGGTCAGTCCAGCACCGTCTGAGGTCAGTCCAGAACCGTCTGAGGTCAGTATATGTCAGTCCAGCACCGTCTAATGTCAGTCCAGCGCCGTCTGAGGTCAGTCCAGCACCGTCTGAGGTCAGTCCAGCACCGTCTGAGGTCAGTCCAGCACCGTCTGAGGTCAGTCTGAGGTCAGTCCAGCACCGTCTGAGGTCAGTCCAGCACCGTCTGAGGTCAGTCTGAGGTCAGTCCAGCGCCGTCTGATGACAGCCCAGAACCGTCTGAGGTCAGTCTGAGGTCAGTCCAGCGCCGTCTGAGGTGAGTCCAGCACCGTCTGATGACAGCCCAGAACCGTCTGAGGTCAGTCTGAGGTCAGTCCAGCGCCGTCTGAGGTCAGTCTGAAGTCAGTCCAGCGCCGTCTGAGTCAGTCAAGCGCCGCCTGAGATCAGTCTGAGGTCAGTCCAGCACCGTCTGAGGTCAGTCCAGTACCGTCTGAGGTCAGTCTGAGGTCAGTCCAGCACCGTGTGAGGTCAGTTCAGTGCCGTCTGAGGTTAGTCCAGCACCGTATGAGGTCAGTCCAGCACCGTCTGAGGTCAGTCTGAGGTCAGTCCAGCACCGTCTGAGGTCAGTCCAGTACCGTCTGAGGTCAGTCTGAGGTCAGTCCAGCACCGTCTGAGGTCAGTCCAGTGCCGTCTGAGGTCAGTCTAATGTCAGTCCAGCACCGTCTGAGGTCAGTCCAGCGCCGTCTGAGATCAGTCTGAGGTCAGTCCAGCACCGTCTGAGGTCAGTCCAGTGCCGTCTGAGGTCAGTCTAATGTCAGTCCAGCACCGTCTGAGGTCAGTCCAGCGCCGTCTGAGGTCAGTCTGAGGTCAGTCCAGCGCCGTCTGAGGTCAGTCCAGCGCCGTCTGAGGTCAGTCTGAGGCCAGTCCAGCGCCGTCTGAGGTCAGTCCAGTGCCGTCTGAGGTCAGTCTGAGGTCAGTCCAGCGCCGTCTGAGGTCAGTCCAGCGCCGTCTGAGATCAGTCTGAGGTCAGTCTAATGTCAGTCCAGCACCGTCTGAGGTCAGTCCAGCGCCGTCTGAGGTCAGTCCAGCACCGTCTGAGATCAGTCTGAGGTCAGTCCAGAACCGTCTGAGGTCAGTCCAGCACCGTCTGAGGTCAGTCCAGCACCGTCTGAGGTCAGTCTGAGGTCAGTCCAGCGCCGTCTGAGGTCAGTCCAGCACCGTCTGAGATCAGTCTGAGGTCAGTCCAGCGCCGTCTGAGGTCAGTCTAATGTCAGTCCAGCACCGTCTGAGGTCAGTCCAGCACCGTCTGATGTCAGTCTGAGGTCAGTCCAGCGCCGTCTGAGGTCAGTCTAATGTCAGTCCAGCACCGTCTAATGTCAGTCCAGCACCGTCTAATGTCAGTCCAGCACCGTCTGATGTCAGTCCAGTGCCGTCTGAGGTCAGTCTAATGTCAGTCCAGTACCGTCTGAGGTCAGTCCAGCGCCGTCTGAGATCAGTCTGAGGTCAGTCCAGCACGCATCTGATGTCAGTCCAGTGCCGTCTGAGGTCAGTCCAGCGCCGTCTGAGGTCAGTCCAGAACCGTCTGAGGTCAGTCTGAGGTCAGTCCAGCACCGTCTGAGGTCAGTCCAGAACCGTCTGAGGTCAGTCTAACACCGTCTGACAGTCTCAGCCCTCCGTGCGAGTCCAACCCACCACACTGACTGGCCGCTCCGTCCGAGTCCAGCTCACCCCCCGCGCGGCGAGCACACAACAGCGGCGAGCACACAATATCGACTGCCCGGACGGTCACCTATGGGACTTGCCTAAACCCAGCCGATGTAGTCGGTGCTCGAACTCCAGCGCGAGTAAAACATCGCAAGTTTGAATTTATTTAGGCGACAACACACAAAGTTGTGCAAACTCCATCTCGGCGGAAGCCCAGCAAACTTTTAGCTTCGCCATGGATGATGGCATTATATACGCTTTGGAAACAGAAGCTACGAATAACGGAGTATTGTGTTCAATTAATATTGCGCTGGCTACGATCGTCTCCCCTCCGCAGCTCATGAGTAAATTTGTCGTTTATTTGTATGAGAGTTTCTGCTTACATTGTTTGTCGATGTGTGTGCGGATGACGGAGACGATGTTTGTTGGCATTTAACGAAAGATTTGCGGTTGTTACTTTTAATTAAATATTTTATAAGCCTAACTAATTTGTTTGAATACATTTTCTTAAAAGGAAATAATGACCTTTTGATTGATTTATCCGTATTATTTCATTACACATGTATGGCATCAAATTGATCGCATCTCAATTTAAATGTGAAATAACCACTTTTTCTATTTCGAAAATTATCTTTGGATAAATTAGCCCGCGCACTGCAGGGGGTTTGCGCCGAACACGAACTGCAGGGGGGATGATTTTCGCCCCCGTGAGATCTCGAAAACTGCGCTATGTAGCGACAAGCGGAAAACGGCGTTTGATAGCTCGATACAAGTTCTATCGAAAGTATTCGGCATTTATTTTAGGTCAGGTCAAAATTGAGGTCACCAGAGGTCATCGAAGGTCAAATTTTCCATGTTTTTTTTCTCTCCTGTTTTAGGACTTCACTCCAGAAATTCCCCTATATCTCGGGAACTATGCTAGATAGAAACAAACGGGGAAAAGTGATCGCCAGACATTGAAATTTGCAATCGATAATATTCATTAAATTTGATCTGGGGTCAATATTTCAGACTCCACAGGTCAAAAAAGGGGGAAAATCTTCTTTTTTTTTCAAAACCGTTCTCGCTAATAACTTTTAACCTAATAAAGCTAACCAAAAACTGTTTACGCCATTGTGTTTGTCTCGTCAAGGCTCTTCGAACAATGTACATGCTGAACCTTGTTAGGTCAACTTAAAATGTGACCACAGGTCACGTGACCTTGACCTGAGGTCAAGACCCAAGTAGGCTATGTTGCATATATGGAGACGTGTCTCGACGAGACAAATACATTTATGTCGGTTTTACTTCTCTATCTTAATTATGTCGCGAGTTATTGACAAACAAGTGATGGTGAACTCGGATGGCCTCAGATGACCCCATAGAGGTCACTAAACAAAACTTACACTTAGATCATCAAGGAAATCCTATAATAACATGATACCGAAGTAATTGGACTAATATCATGCATATCCTTGAATAGGAAGCATTTTAATATTTCCATTGACTTATTATGGGGAGGTCACGCAATTGACCTGACTTTAGGTCACCGATTGTCAAAATTCCGAGATAAAAGAATTGTAAGTACGTATGTCGTCATGACACCCTGTAAATTTCAAACTTATCGATGAGAAACTCTGGCTTTGGCACAACTGCAAACGTTTTTGGGGTGGGGTCACTTGACCTGGTCTGGTGACCTGATCTGAGAGGACCCGAGGTCAATTTGTGTTTTTTCTCTTCAAAGTGTGCGCAATTGATGTCCTAACAGGTGTGTCAAAACCCGGCGGCGCTGCGTGCCGCCATTTTTTCGCTATCTGAGTCAACCCCCTGCAGTGCGCGGGTTAAAAATATGTACTTACTGTAGCGTTCACAAAACGGCCATGACCAGATTTGTGGTATACCATGACCACAAACGCCCTATTGGGAATTCAGCCAAATTTCTGTTCATCCTTATACCAATTTAGATACATACCTCCGGACACAACGGGAAACAAGCCAAAAACGTGCTTTATTCAATTTTATTTCATTGTATATTTGTTTTAGCGCTGTTTTGAGAACAATTGAAGACATTGCAATCATAATAATAAATAACTTTATTCTCATAATGCCGAAAAGAAACTATTTTAAAAAGACAAAGTCAAATTAGGGAGCTTTCGCTTGCATCAGCCATAAATGTATTATTTTCCATTTTTGTCACCAGTTAGCAAAAAAACATAAATATTGAAATATCCAGTAACCTGCATTCGGCACACACGCACTTCCAAGATGGTGGAAATTCATGTAGGCTGCGCACAGCAACATGCCCATCAATTGGTCGAGTCGGGGTATATAAAACAAATGCAACAAATACAACTGCGCATAACACGTACCTATCTACCTCATATATACATGTATACTATACTTCTATGCATATATACACATACCACATACGACATACCTATCTACCTCATATATACATGTATACTATACTTCTATGCATATATACACATTTACATCGAATACATATACACACAATGCCTACTTCACCTTAACCTGAACTTATTGGGGGGGGGCTATTTTTTGCCGACCCCCCTCCCGTTATTTTGCAATAACTCCTAAACTAATGCCGGTATCGTCACCAAACTTGCAGTACATTCTCTCACATCAATTCTACACATGTTGAAGAAAGGAAAAATATGAGGCTATGATGGGTCAACCGGGTATGACGTCAGAGTGACGTCATGTTCTTCGGTTTTTGATGCAAAATAATGGTTTGCGGAAAACGCTGTCAAAGGTACGACATTTAAGATAAACTCAATTGTCTTAAATCAAATTAATGAATATCGACCGGGCTATCAAACTGCCATCTCGGATTTTTGAGTTTTTATTTATTCAAAATTTCAAGAAATCCAATTTTTTTTTAAAACAAAATTTTCAAGAAAAAATCAGAATTATCCAAAAAACGGAATATATGTGATTGCAACGTATGCGGTGAATATGTGCACCAAATTAAAAGGTCGATATCTTAAAAAATGAATGAGTTATGACCTTTAAATGGCAAAAATCGACCACTTCTCACAGCATTACTATGCACCCAAAACGCATTTCCATTTTTGCTTTTTACTTCCATTTATATGGAACGAGAAATGTTATAAGGTCATTTTTCGCGTTCTAGACGAAAAACAACCCCCATAAACATGTGTTACAACGCCTAACCCGCGAGTTACTGGGGGGGCTATTTTTTGCCCCCCTCCGTTATTTTGCAATAACTCCTAAACGAACCCATGTATCGTCACCAAACTTGCAGGAACTTCTCTCACGTCAATTCTACACATGTTGGCAAAATTAAAAATATAAGGCTATGATAGGTAAACTGGGAATGACGTCAGAGTGACGTCATGTTCTTCGGTTTTGTTGCAAAATAATGGTTTGCGGAAAACGCTGTCAAAGGTACGATATTTGAGATAAACTAAATTGTATTAAATAAAATTACATGGATGGAGATGGATGGATGGGAGATGGATGGATGGAGATGGATGGATGGAGATGGATGGATGGAGATGGATGGATGGAGATGGATGGATGGAGATGGATGGATGGAGATGGATGGATGGAGATGGATGGATGGAGATGGATGGATGGAGATGGATGGATGGAGATGGATGGATGGAGATGGATGGATGGAGATGGATGGATGGAGATGGATGGATGGAGGATGGATGGATGGAGATGGATGGATGGAGATGGATGATGGAGATGGATGGATGGAGATGGATGGATGGAGATGGATGGATGGAGATGGATGGATGGAGATGGATGGATGGAGATGGATGGATGGAGATGGATGGATGGAGATGGATGGATGGAGATGGATGGATGGAGATGGATGGATGGAGATGGATGGATGGAGATGGATGGATGGAGATGGATGGATGGAGATGGATGGATGGAGATGGATGGATGGAGATGGATGGATGGAGATGGATGGATGGAGATGGATGGATGGAGATGGATGGATGGAGATGGATGGATGGAGATGGATGGATGGAGATGGATGGATGGAGATGGATGGATGGAGATGGATGGATGGAGATGGATGGATGGAGATGGATGGATGGAGATGGATGGATGGAGATGGATGGATGGAGATGATGGATGGAGATGGATGGATGGAGATGGATGGATGGAGATGGATGGATGGAGATGGATGGATGGAGATGGATGGATGGAGATGGATGGATGGAGATGGATGGATGGAGATGGATGGATGGAGATGGATGGATGGAGATGGATGGATGGAGATGGATGGATGGAGATGGATGGATGGAGATGGATGGATGGAGATGGATGGATGGAGATGGATGGATGGAGATGGATGGATGGAGATGGATGGATGGAGATGGATGGATGGAGATGGATGGATGGAGATGGATGGATGGAGATGGATGGATGGAGATGGATGGATGGAGATGGATGGATGGAGATGGATGGATGGAGATGGATGGATGGAGATGGATGGATGGAGATGGATGGATGGAGATGATGATGAGATGGATGGATGAGATGGATGGATGAGATGGATGGAGATGGATGGATGGAGATGGATGGATGGAGATGGATGGATGGAGATGGATGGATGGAGATGGATGGATGAGATGGAATGGATGGATGGATGAGATGGATGATGGAGATGGATGATGGAGATGGATGGATGGAGATGGATGGATGGAGATGGATGGATGGAGATGGATGGATGGAGATGGATGGATGGAGATGGATGGATGGAGATGGATGGATGGAGATGGATGGATGGAGATGGATGGATGGAGATGGATGGATGGAGATGGATGGATGGAGATGGATGGATGGAGATGGATGGATGGAGATGGATGGATGGAGATGGATGGATGGAGATGGATGGATGGGATGGATGGATGGAGATGGATGGATGAGATGGATGGATGGAGATGGATGGATGGAGATGATGGATGGAGATGGATGGATGGAGATGGATGGATGGAGATGGATGGATGGAGATGGATGGATGGAGATGGATGGATGGAGATGGATGGATGGAGATGGATGGGATGGAGATGGATGGATGGAGATGGATGGATGGAGATGGATGGATGGAGATGGATGGATGGAGATGGATGATGGAGATGGATGGATGAGATGGAATGGATGGAGATGGATGGATGGAGATGGATGGATGTAGATGGATGGATGGAGATGGATGGATGGAGATGGATGGATGGAGATGGATGGATGGAGATGGATGGATGGAGATGGATGGATGGAGATGGATGGATGAGATGGATGGATGGAGATGGATGATGGAGATGGATTGGATGGAGATGGATGGATGGAGATGGATGGATGGAGATGGATGGATGGAGATGGATGGATGGAGAATGGATGGATGGAGATGGATGGATGGAGATGGATGGATGGAGATGGATGGATGGAGATGGATGGATGGAGATGGATGGATGGAGATGGATGGATGGAGATGGATGGATGGAGATGGATGGATGGAGATGGATGGATGGAGATGGATGGATGGAGATGGATGGATGGAGATGGATGGATGGAGATGATGGATGGAGATGGATGGATGGAAGATGATGGATGGATGGAGATGGATGGATGGAGATGGATGGATGGAGATGGATGGATGGAGATGGATGGATGGAGATGGATGGATGGAGATGGATGGATGGAGATGGATGGATGAGATGGATGGATGGAGATGGATGGATGGAGATGGATGGATGGAGATGGATGGATGGATGATGGATGGATGGAGATGGATGGATGGAGATGGATGGATGGAGATGGATGGATGGAGATGGATGGATGGAGATGGATGGATGAGATGGAATGGATGGAGATGGATGGATGGAGATGATGGATGGAGATGATGGATGGAGATGGATGGATGGAGATGGATGGATGGATGATGGATGGATGAGATGGATGGAGATGGATGGAGATGGATGGAGATGGATGGAGATGGATGAGATGGATGGAGATGGATGGAGATGGATGGAGATGGATGAGATGGATGGAGATGGATGGATGGATGGAGATGGATGGAGATGGATGGGATGGATGGAGATGGATGGAGATGGATGGAGATGGAGATGGATGGATGGAGATGGATGGATGGAGATGGATGGATGGAGATGGATGGATGGAGATGGATGGATGGAGATGGATGGATGGAGATGGATGGATGGAGATGGATGGATGGAGATGATGGATGGAGATGGATGGATGGAGATGGATGGATGGAGATGGATGGATGGAGATGGATGGATGGAGATGATGGATGGAGATGGATGGATGGATGGATGATGAGATGGATGGATGGAGATGGATGGATGGAGATGGAATGGATGGAGATGGATGGATGGAGATGGATGGATGGAGATGGATGGATGGAGATGGATGGATGGAGATGGATGGATGAGATGGATGGATGGAGATGGATGGATGGAGATGGATGGATGGAGATGGATGGATGGAGATGGATGGAATGGAGATGGATGGATGGAGATGGATGGATGGAGATGGATGGATGGAGATGGATGGATGGAGATGGATGGATGGAGATGGATGGATGGAGATGGATGGATGGAGATGGATGGATGGAGATGGATGGATGGAGATGATGGATGGAGATGGATGGATGGAGATGGATGGATGGAGATGGATGGATGGAGATGGATGGATGGAGATGGATGGATGGAGATGGATGGATGGAGATGGATGGATGGAGATGGATGGATGGAGATGGATGGATGGAGATGGATGGATGGAGATGGATGGATGGAGATGGATGGATGGAGATGGATGGATGGAGATGGATGGATGGAGATGGATGGATGGAGATGGATGGATGGAGATGGATGGATGGAGATGGATGGATGGAGATGGATGGATGGAGATGGATGGATGAGATGGATGGATGAGATGGATGGATGGAGATGGATGGATGGAGATGGATGGATGGAGATGGATGGATGGAGATGGATGGATGAGATGGATGGATGAGATGGAATGGATGGAGATGGAAGGATGGAGATGGATGGATGGAGATGGATGGACTGAGATGGATGGATGAGATGATGGATGGAGAAGGATGGATGGAGATGGATGGAATGGAGATGGATGGATGGAGATGGATGGATGGAGATGATGGATGGAGATGGATGATGGAGATGGAGATGGAGATGGATGGATGGAGATGGATGGATGGAGATGGATGGATGGAGATGGATGGATGGAGATGGATGGATGGAGATGGAGATGGATGGAGAATGGATGGATGAGATGGATGATGAGATGGATGGATGGAGATGGATGATGAGATGGATGGATGAGAATGGATGGATGGAGTGGATGGATGGAGATGGATGGATGGAGATGGATGGATGGAGATGATGGATGGAGATGGATGGATGGAGATGGATGAATGGATGATGGATGGATGGAGATGGATGATGGAGAATGGATGGATGGATGGAGAATGGATGGAGATGGATGGAAGGTGATGGATGGATTGGAGAATGGATGAATGGATGAGATGGATGGATGGATGGAGATGGATGGATGGATGGAGATGGATGGATGGATGAGATGGATGGATGGATGGAGATGATGGATGGATGGAGATGGATGGATGGATGGATGGAGATGATGGATGGATGGATGATGATGGATGGATGAGATGGATGGATGGATGAGATGGATGGATGGATGAGATGGATGGATGGATGGAGATGGATGGATGGATGGAGATGGATGGATGGATGGGATGGATGGATGGATGGAGATGGATGGATGGATGGAGAAGGATGGAATGGATGGAGAGGATGGATGGATGGAGAAGGATGGATGGAGATGGATGAGATGGATGGATGGAGATGGATGGAGATGGAATGGATGGAGATGGATGGATGGAGATGGATGAGATGGATGGAGATGGAAGGAAGGATGATGGATGGATGGATGGAGATGGATGATGGATGGAGATGATGGATGGATGGAGATGGATGGATGGATGGAGATGGATGGATGGATGGATGGAGAAGGATGGATGGATGGAGATGGATGGATGAGAGAGATGGATGGATGGAGATGGATGGATGATGGATGGCATGGATGATGGAGATGGATGGATGGATGAGATGGATGGATGGATGGAATGGATGGAGATGGATGAGATGGATGGATGGATGGATGGAATGGATGAGATGGATGAGATGGATGGAGATGATGATGGATGGAGATGGATGGATGGATGGAGATGGATGGATGGAATGGAGATGGATGGAGATGGAATGAGATGGATGGAGATGGATGGATGGATGGAGATGAATGGAATGAGAAGGAATGGATGGATGGAGATGGATGATGGATGGATGGATGGAGATGGATGGATGGATGGAGATGGAATGGAAGGATGGAGATGGATGGATGGATAGGAGATGGATGGATGATGAGATGGATGATGGATGAGATGGATGGATGATGGAGATGAGATGGATGAATGGAGATGGATGGATGGATGGATGGATGGAGATGGATGGATGGATGGAGATGGATGGATGGATGGAGATGGATGGATGGATGAGATGGAATGGATAGGATGGAGATCGATGGATGATGGAAGATGGATGGAATGGATGGAGATGGATGGATGGATGGAGATGGATGGATGATGAGATGGATGGATGGATGGAGATGGATGGATGGATGGAGATGATGGATGGATGGAGATGGATGGATGGATGGAGATGGATGGATGGATGGAGATGGATGGATGGATGGAGATGGATGGATGGATGGAGATGGATGATGAATGGAGATGGATGATGGATGGATGGAGATGATGATGGATGGATGAGATGGATGGATGGATGGAGATGGATGGATGGATGAGATGGATGGATGGAATGGAGATGAAGGATGGATGGAGATGGATGGATGGATGGAGATGATGGATGGATGGAGATGATGGATGGATGAGATGGATGGATGATGGAGATGGCATGGATGGATGAGATGGATGGATGGATGGAGATGGATGGATGGAAGAAGGAGATGGAATGGATGGATGATGGAGATGGATGGATGGATGGAGATGGATGGATGGATGGATGGATGGAGAATGGATGATGGATGTAGATGGATGATGGATGGAGAAGGATGGATGATGGCAGAATGGATCGGATGGATGGATGGATGGAGATGGATGGAGATGAGATGGAGATGGATGGATGGATGGATGGAGAATGATGGATGGATGGAGATGAATGGATGGATGGAGATGGATGGAATGGATGGAGATGATGGAGATGGATGGATGATGGGATGGATGGCTGGATGGAGATGGATGGATGGATGGAGATGGATGGATGGATGGCGATGGATGGATGGATGGAGATGGATGGATGGATGGAGATGGATGGATGGATGGAATGGAATGAATGGATGGATGGAGATGGATGGAATGGATGGAGATGGAATGGATGGATGGAGATGATGGATGGATGAGATGGATGATGAGATGGATGGATGGAAGGAGATGGATGGATGGATGGAGATGGATGGATGATGGAGATGGATGGATGGATGGAGATGGATGGATGGATGGAGAATGGATGGATGGATGGAGATGGATGGATGGATGGAGATGGATGGCATGGATGAGATGGATGATGGAATGGAAGAGATGGATGGAGATGGATGATGGATGGAGATGATGGATGGATGGAGATGGAAGGATGGATGGATGGATGGAAGGATGAGATGGATGATGGATGGAAATGGAATGGCATGGATGGAGATGGATGGATGGATGGAGATGGATGGAATGAGTGAGATGAGAGATGATGGATGAGATGGATGATGGAGATGGAATGGATGGAGATGGATGGATGGAGATGGATGGATGAGACTGAGATGGATGGAGATGATGGATGGAGATGGCATGGCATGGAGATGGATGGATGGAGATGGATGGATGAGATGGCACATGGAATGGAGATGGATGCATGAGATGGATGATGGAGATGGATGGATGGAGATGGATGGATGGAGATGGATGGATGGATGATGGATGATGATGAGATGGATGGATGGAAGATGGATGGATGGAGATGGATGATGGAGCATGGATGGGATGGAGATGGATGGATGGAGATGGCATGATGGAGATGATGGATGGAGATGAATGGAAGGAGATGGATGGATGGAGATGGAATGGATGGAGATGGAATGGATGGAGATGGATGGATGGAGATGGATGGATGGAGATGGATGGAATGAGATGGATGGATGGAGATGGATGGATGGAGATGGATGGATGGAGATGGATGGATGGACGATGGATGGATGGAGATGGATGGCATGGAGAATGGAATGGATGGAGATGGCATGGATGGAGAATGGATGGATGAGATGGATGGATGGAGATATGGATGAGATGAGATGAGATGGGAATGAGCGATGGATGGATGGAGATGGATGGATGGAGAATGATGGATGGAGAATGGATGGATGAGTTGATGGATGAGATGGATGGATGAGATGGATGATGGAGATGGATGATGGAGATGGATGGATGGAGATGGATGGATGGAGATGGATGGATGGAGACTGGATGGATGGAGATGATGGATGGAGATGGATGGATGGAGATGGATGGATGGAGATGGATGGATGAAGATGGATGGACTGAGAATGGATGGATGGAGATGATGGATGGAGATGGATGGATGGAGATGGATGGAATGGAGATGGATGGATGGAGATGGATGGATGGAGATGGATGGATGGAGATGGATGGATGGAGATGGATGCATGGAGATGGAATGGATGGAGATGGATGATGGAGATGGATGATGGAGATGGATGGATGGAGAGGAGGATGGAGAGGATGGATGGAGATGGATGGATGGAGATGGATGGATGGAGATGGCTGGATGAGATGGATGGATGGAGATGGATGGATGGAGATGGATGGATGGAGATGGATGGATGAGATGGATGGATGGAGATGGATGGATGGAGATGGATGGATGGAGATGGATGGATGAGATGGATGGATGGAGATGGATGGATGGAGATGGATGGATGGAGATGGATGGATGGAGATGGATGGATGGAGATGGATGGATGGAGAGGATGGATGGGATGGATGGATGGAGATGATGGATGGAGATGGATGGATGGAGATGGATGATGAAGATGGAGGATGGAGATGGAATGGATGGAAGATGGATGGATGGAGATGGAAGGATGGAGATGGATGGATGGAGATGGATGGAGCGAGATGGATGGATGGAGATGGAATGGATGGAGAGAGGCATGGATGGAGATGGATGGATGGGATGGATGGATGGAGATGGATGGATGGATATGGATGGATGGAGATGGATGGATGGATGGAGATGGATGGGAAGGATGGAGATGGATGGATGGATGGAGATGGATGGGTTGGATGGAGATGGAATGGATGGATGAGATGGATGGCATGATGGAATGGATGGATGGATGGAGATGATGAGATGGATGGATGAGAAGATGGATGGATGGAGATGATGAGATGGATGGAGATGGATGGATGGATGGAGATGGATGGATGGATGGAGATGGATGGATGGATGGAGATGATGGATGGATGGAGATGAATGGATGGATGGAGGATGGATGGATGAGATGGAGAATGGATGATGATGGAGATGGATGGATGGATGGAGAGATGGATGGATGGATGGAGATGAATGATGGAGATGGATGGAGATGGATGGATGATAATGAATGAGATGGATGGATGGATGGAATGGATGGAGATGGATGATGGATGAGATGGATGGACTGGATGAGATGGATGGCATGATGAGATGGATGGATGGATGGAGATGGATGGAATGGATGGAGATGATGGATGGAATGATGGAGACTGGCATGGATGATGGAATGGATGATGATGGAGATGATGATGATGGAGATGGATGGCATGATGGAGATGGATGGATGGATGGAGATGATGGATGGATGGATGATGGATGATGGATGATGATGGATGGATGAGATGGAGATGATGGATGGATGGAATGATGGATGATGAGATGGATGGATGGATGAGATGATGATGGATGAGATGAATGGATGAATGGAGATGGATGGATGGATGGAGATGGATGAGATGGATGGAGATGGATGGAGATGGATGATGGATGATGATGGATGGATGGAATGATGGATGGATGAGATGGATGAGAGATGGATGGAGATGGATGGATGGATGGAGATGATGGATGGATGGAGATGGATGGATGAATGGAGATGGATGACTGGATGGAGATGGATGGATGGATGGAGATGGATGGATGGATGGAGATGGATGGATGAATGAGATGAGATGGATGGATGGATGGAGATGGATGGATGGACTGAGATGGACGGATGGATGGAGATGGATGATGGATGGAGATGGATGGATGGATGGAGATGATGGACTGGATGAGAAGGACTGGATGGATGGAGATGGATGATGATGAGTGATGGATGATGAGATGATGGATGGATGGAGATGGATGATGATGGAGATGGATGGATGGATGGAGATGGACTGGATGGATGAGATGGATGATGGATGGAGATGGATGGATGGATGGAGATGGCTGATGACTGAATGACTGGATGATGAGAAGATGACTGATGGATGATGACAGATGGAATGAATGGAGATGGATGGATGGATGGAGATGGATGGATGGATGGAGATGGATGCATGGAATGAGATGATGGATGGATGGAGATGAATGATGGATGAGATGGAGAATGGATGAGATGATGAATGGAGATGGATGACTGGATGATGAGCATGATGGATGATGGAGACGGATGGATGGATGGAGATGGAATGATGATGGATGGAGATGATGGCATGGATGATGAGAAGATGGATGATGAGATGGATGGATGAGGATGATATGATGGATGGATGCATGATGGATGGATGGAGATGATGATGGATGGAGAAGGATGGATGGATGAGATGGATGAGATGGATGGATGAATGGATGGAGACTGGATGATGATGGATGAGACTGGAATGGATGAATGGAATGATGATGAGATGATGGATGGATGAGATGATGAGATGGATGGATGATGGATGGATGAAGATGAGATGGATGGACTGGATGGAGACTGGATGGATGGACTGAGATGGATGAATGGATGAGATGGATGGATGGATGGAGACTGATGATGGATGGAGATGGATGAGATGGAATGGATGATGGAGATGAATGGATGGATGAGATGATGGATGATGAGATGGATGATGGAAGAGAAGGATGGATGGATGGAGATGGAATGGATGAGATGGATGAATGATGAGATGGATGGATGGAGATGAATGGATGGATGGAGATGGAAGATGGATGGAGATGATGGATGGAATGGAGATGGATGGATGGATGGTGATGGATGGATGGAGGATGGATGGAAGGATGGAGATGAATGGATGGAGATGATGGAATGAGATGAGATGAGATGGAGAAGATGGATGGATGAGATGATGGATATGGATGCTGATGGATGAGATGAGATGAGATGGCAGGAATGGAGATTGGAGGATGGATGGATGGAGATGGATGGATGGAGATGGATGGAGGATGGGGATGGATGGGCTGAGGGATGGATGGAGATGGTTGGAGAGGTGATGGGATGGATGATGGATGGATGGATAGAGTGGATGGATGGAGATGATGATGGAGGGATGAGGATGGAGGAGATGGAGGATGGATTGGAGGATGGTGAGGATGGGATGGATGATGGATGGAGTGGAGGCATGGAGTGGGATGGTGGGGCTGAGAGTGGTGGGTGGGGATGGATGGGTGATGAGTGAGGATGGATGGGATGGATGGAGGGGGGTGAAGGAGAGGGTGGGGGAGATGGTGGGTGGAGAGTGGGTGGGAGAGGGTGCGTGGACTGAGGTGAGGGTGAGAGGATGAATGACTGAGGAGTGGATGATGGAATGATGAATGAGATGCATGAATGAGACTGAATGAATGGAATGAGTGAATGAGCTGAAGCTGCGAGAGATGGAAGAATGACTGACTGGAGGGATGGAGGAGGAGAAGTGACTGAATGAGGTGAATGAATGAATGAGATGAATGAACTGAGAATGAATGATGACTGAGAATGAATGAATGAATGAATGAGAATGAATGAATGAGAATGAATCGAATGAGACTGAATGAATGAGAATGACTGACATGAGAATGCATGAATGAGAATGAATGAATGAGAATGCAATGACTGAGAATGCCTGAATGAGACATGAATGAATGAGACATGAATGAATGAGAATGAACTGAATGAGCATGCAACTGCACTGAGAATGAATGAACTGACATGACATGAATGAGACTGAATGAATGACATGAATGAATGAATGAATGAATGAGAATGAACTGAATGAGAATGAATGAATGAGATGACATGAATGCGAATGAATGAATGAGCAATGAATGAATGAGAATGAATGAATGAGAATGACATGCAATGAGAATGAATGAATGCGAATGAATGAATGAGAATGAATGACTGAGAATGAATGAATGAGACATGACTGAATGAAATGAATGAATGAATGCATGAATGAGAATGAATGAATGAGAATGAACTGAATGAGAATGAATGAATGAGAATGAATGCAATGAGAATGAATGAAGAATGAACTGAATGAATGAAATGAACTGAGAATGACGAATGAATGAATGAGACATGACATGAATGCAATGAGAATGATGACATGAATGAGAATGAATGAATGAATGAAGAATGAATGAACTGCAATGAGAATGAATGAACTGAATGAGAATGAATGACATGAACTGAGAATGAATGAATGAATGAATGAAATGAATGAATGACAGAATGCAATGAACTGAATGAGAATGCAATGACATGAATGAGAATGCAATGAATGCATGAGACCTGAATGACTGAATGCAGAATGAATGAACTGAATGAGAATGACTGAATGAATGAATGCACTGCAATGACTGAAGAATGACTGCAATGACTGAATGCTGCAATGAGAATGAATGAATGCAACTGAGAATGACTGAATGAATGAGAATGAATGAATGAATGAGAATGACATGCAAGAATGAAGCATGAAGAACTGAATGAGAATGCATGAATGAACTGAGAATGAGCTGAATGAACTGAATGACTGAGAATGAATGAATGAATGAGACCTGAATGAACTGAACTGCAAGAATGACTGAATGAATGACTGCGAACTGATGAATGAATGAGACTGACTGAATGCATGAGAATGAATGAATGCAATGACCTGAATGAGAATGAATGACAGAATGAGACTGAATGAATGAATGAATGAACTGAATGAATGAGAATGAATGAATGACTGAATGAATGCAAGACTGAATGAATGACTGAAGAGAATGAACTGAATGAATGATGAAATGAATGAATGAAATGAGCACTGAATGAACTGAATGAGACTGACCTGATGCCTGAAGACTGCATGAATGAAATGCATGAATGAAATGAGAATGAATGAATGACATGAGACTGCATGAATGAACATGCATGAGCTGCCTGAATGACTGAATGAGACTGAATGAATGACTGAGAATGACTGAAGAATGACTGAGACTGAATGACATGAATGCAGAATGACTGAATGACTGAGCATGATGAATGAATGAGAATGACATGCATGAATGAGAATGACTGAATGCACATGAGAATGAATGCACTGAATGAGACATGCTGACTGCAATGAATGAATGCCATGAATGATGAGAATGAAATGAATGAATGAGAATGACTGACATGAACTGAGAATGACTGACATGAAGAGAATGAATGAATGACTGAGAATGAATGACATGAATGAGAATGCATGAATGCATGAGAATGCATGAAGAATGAGACTGAATGAAAGACTGAATGAATGAATGACTGAGAATGAATGAATGAATGCACGAATGAATGAATGAATGAGAATGAATGAATGACTGAGAATGAATGACTGAATGAGAATGAATGAATGAATGAGCATGCGTGCAATGAATGAGAATGAATGACTGAATGAGATGACAGAATGAAGTGAATGAATGACATGAGAACTGAATGACAATGAGACTGCATGATGCATGAATGAAATGACTGAATGAGCATGAATGAATGAATGAGAATGACATGCACACTGCAGCACTCGCACTGAATGAACTGGAGACTGAATGAATGCATGAAATGAATGAATGAATGGACTGAATGCAATGAATGAGAATGAATGAATGAATGAATGAACTGAGAACTGAATGAATCGAATGCGACTGAATGACATGAGAATGCATGAATGAACTGATGAATGACTGAGAATGAGAACTGAATGAAAATGAGAATGCTGAATGAATGAGAATGAATGAATGAATGACGACTGAATGAATGAATGAGACATGAATGAATGAATGAATGAATGAATGACATGAGACATGCATGAATGAATGAGAATGAATGAACTGAATGAATGAATGCAGAATGAATGACATGAATGAATGAATGAATGAATGAATGAAAGACTGAATGAGAATGAACTGAATGATGAGATGCAATGCAATCGACATGAGAATGAATGACTGAAGAGAATGAATGAATGACTGAGATGAATGAATG